>VZTG01008972.1:494409-521909 GCA_013397845.1 Melanocharis versteri | reverse complement strand
AGTTAGGGTACAAGCCCCCAAATCCTGGAAGAAGGTTCACAAGTCTCAGAAATACTGAGTTTTTGTGGAAGACTGAGGAATAGGCTTCGTGATCCTGATGTCTTGAATTGTTTTGGCAAAATTAGATTGCGTGTCTCCTTGATAAAAGAGTAGGTGAATATTGGTAAGAAATCTGCATACCTGGTGGCTTGAATTGCTGTCACTTAGCAGTGCAGGGAAACTGGACTCTCCTTTTTTCCCAAAGCAATGCTGTCACTCACAGCTGACGTCTGTCATTAGTACTGGTCTGGATAAAAGCAAGTCCCTAGAGCTTAAAAAGGAAGATGACTACATCTCCACTCTGTTTTTCTGGTAATGAAAATAAGCTTGTCTCCTTAGGGCTGAATCAAACAGCATTGCCAGCCTGTCCCAATACTGGGAAAGTGCCTGTGGTTGCTGGAACTGAGCTTGTTCCCTGCAGTCCCTGCTATGCAGGCTGGCTTGCACCAGGGGTTGGTAGCTCTTCCATGAGGGGTGCAGAGAGAGTTTCTGAGTGTAAAACACGTGAATTCTGATCCATTTCATGTCCACTTGATAGCTGTGTCTGAGGAGTTTTTGAGAAACTGTGACAGGACCGTTGTTGCTGATGGGTTTGTACCTGCATCAGTGGGTGGTACTCGAGTGGAGTTTAAGAAGACTCTGGCTCACACTCTTCCCATCTGTGGAGCATCCCTTCACCCTCATCACTAGCAAATCCAGCCTGAACTTGAGGCATCTTTCCTAGTCATGGCTTGATCTAGTTGACTGTACCAACGCAATGCTCTCCCTGGCTTGTGATGAAGGCTCCCTCCTTGCACTCTCAGCCCTCGCTGCCCCGGCTAGCTGCGGTTAGACAGTCCCGGTGTGTTGGACAGTTTCTTTGGGGCTTCAGTAACACCCAGGAGCCTGGCTGCAGTTTCACAGGCTAGCATCTGAGTGAGTATTATCAAGAGTGAGTGGGAAGGAAACATTAGGCAGAGGTCCAAGAAGAGGGTGGTACACCAGTGTGGTATTTTCTGTTTGTGCACGGCAGTCACACGGCGTGTGACATTCCTGGGAGCTCAGTGATGGACAGCCTCAGTCACACAGTGGAGTAGCCATACTTTGGGCCTTGTTTAAATATTAAACTAAAGACTAGGAGGCAGAAGTAGGGATGGGACTTCTGGGCCATGTCTGGTGTTTTGAGCTCATTTCTGAGCTTTCTGGAGCAACAAAGACACTGCAGGGTTAATGTTAAGGATCTCCGGAAAAATCACTAAATGTGCAGTAGAGTTACTGCTATTTATTTTTTAAATGTGCTTTGTAAAAATGGCTGTAAGTGGGATTTATACAGTCATACTTCTGTCAGCTGTGCTTCCTGTTCATTTCTCTCTCGAGTTCTAGCCATGTTTTCCTCCTATGTCTCTTTTTAGATGACCTCTTCACCACAGTTTTAGGAATGCCTTACCACATATATCATATGCTAAGGTAATTGAAAACTGGTCTACTCACATCTTATCTAACACCAAGGTAGGGGAGTAGCCTATTTATCAAAAACTGCATATTTTTCCCTTTTAATGATCTAACAAAACTATTCAGAGAGGGACAGAAGCAAATCTGAGAAGACTTTCTGAAATGTCTTAAGCATCCATCTTAAACACTTCATGCTTTCCTAGGAGATTTATGGAATACCAGGTATGATCTGACTGAGACCAAAAGGTGATTCAAAGATTTCTGTGAACAAAAGAAAAGCAAACAGCCATTTTTCATAATTTGTAGAGAATTCAATGAAAGAACAGAATATCTTTGATTTTGATTAGTAACTGGAAATAGATGGGTTTATAAGGATGCCATATATGTAAAGAGGAAAAATTACAGAAGTGGAAGTTGACAACTACTGTTGTTTTGTATATTCCAGTGCCTTTCTTTTAATCTTATGGATCTTATGGGTCTAGGTATGTGGTATGTTCATATGTCTTTAATCAAGTAGATATCTGTTATGATTATTATATTCATTGTTATTCCGTCACTGAAAAAGTAACTTGACACAGGTATGGTGCCAGTACAGTGAAGATCTCTGAGGCAGCATAGAACCACATTTACCACTCAGTGGTATCAGGGTCACCACAGTTATTTCCTATTCTGTGTAAAAATAATATTGTGGTTGCTCAGACGCTGCTCTGTAGTAACTGTGTGTAAATGCTGACTTTTTGATGGTGACCACTATAGTATAATTATAATGAACTTTTTTTGAAAAAGGGGTAAGGCATGAAAGTGGATGTTACTGAAAAGGGCAAGCAGGAGTAGTGAACAAATACAGAACATTTTCTGTTGCTGTCTCTTTGGCAATTTCTTTTAAGTCTTATTGTTGAACGTACTGATACTTTGCAGTGAAAACCAAGCTCGCTTTCATTGACACTAAAGGGACAAGGCCATATGACTTGGGCAATGCAAGAGCACAGTGGTAGCTGTGAAATCCAGACAAAGGAAAGGTATGAAAATACTATGGTACAAGGGAATCCATGTTAGTTACTTATCCACCAAGCATCATTTGTACTACCTTTTATGTAAAATCCCAACACTGCAAGCTCGTGTATATTTGAGTGTCTGATGGCAGGATTGCACTACTCTTGTTCTACTCTCAGTGTTTATATAGGTGACACGTTCAGTAGCTGTCTGAACATGGGGAGGGAAATTGAAGCCAGTGAGGCTGCTGAAATAACACCAAGGAATAGGCTCCATTTCTTTTGCACTGAAAGAACTGTGAAAAGACCTGAAAGTATGTTTGTGGCAGCCAGAACTGAAGAACTCACAGCTGTGGGTACAATTGATGCCCATCAATTCCCAGGCATTCTCCTCCCAGCTCCCCTGTGGTGAATAGCAATTTTTTGCAAACATATCTTAGGGCAAGAAAAGATGCACAGGAGTGACCCTGCTGCAGGTTCTCAGTCTGTTGAGAAGAGTGATTAGTATCAGAATTAGGCATGCTGCAGATACCTTGCTTTTTATGTGCAGCACCAGTGAAGTGATCTCATCAACTATCTGAACATTCAGCAAGTCCAAAATCAAACGCTTGTGTGTCAGATATACACAGCTGTATTTGTACTGTTGCTCTATCTAAAGAACATGCCAATTGCTTTACTTAGAGTGAGTTGAGAGAGAGACTCATTACTAAGAACATGTATAGCATTATCAATGAAAAACATTATTGTTCTTTTCCTCAGTGGTTTTAGTGTCCTTGCTTATCCTTTCACAGGAGCCTGTGCTAACGTGTCTTCAGAGAGTGTGGGGCCTGGTTCTCTGCTCCCCTGTGCGGTGTGCTGGCATCGACACCTCTGCGCAGTGCGTGGGGGTGTGGGTCCACACCGGCAGCCGGGACAACCACAAAATCAGAGGTAGAACGCAAAGAGTAAATTTATTTCTGCTACCTCGCTAAGCAGCGAGGCACACCAGAGGACACAGAGGCACTGTTAAACTCAGTCCATGCCAGAGGATCACTGGCTGCTGCTCACACTGGCTTATCAAGGGTTATTCCCAGCTGCAAGGTCACTTGAGCCATTTACAGTCCTCCTCGCCAGTCTTCCGCTTTTTAACCCGTTCCTCCCAACTTTCCACCCCCTTCTCAAGAGACCACTGCTGCTAGGGCTGGAAATGTGGGTGGGGGATTTACAGAGGCACTTAAGCACAGGCGAAAAGGAATAAACAAATAAGTAGAAAAGAAATAAACAAGTAAGTATACAATGCTCTGAGTCAAGTGTCCCACCCCTCCTGTCAGGGAAGTAACCCACACAGTTAGTCAGGCATCACCGGTAGGCTGTGATTTGTAGTCCTGGAGATATTGAATGATATCCTCCATGCCAACTGGTTCTGCAGCCAGGTCAAAGGAGCACATGCCTTCAGGCTCAGAACAGAGTTCATGATGCTGAAGAGGGATGTAGTTCTTCAGTAACCAGTGTTGCAAGGTTCCACAGTGTGCAGCAGTTACTCCCAAATTTAAGGGAGCAGCGCCTGGGATGTCCAAGTTAAACCTCACACGAGGGCACACGTCACCTGCTCTATAGACACTTCTCAGAAAGAATAATAACAAGTCAATTACAGTAAAAAACAGCCACACACAAGTATGTACATATTGATTTTGCAGAATTGTATCCACGGTTTGTGCTTATAGTACAAGCCTAAAAAGCACAACAAGCCAGCCTGTGGAGGAAAGCAGGAGTGTCATCTCTGTCCAGTGATACATACGCTGTTACTTCAGCTCCTTCAGCTAATATCACTCCAGGCTTGGTAACTGGAAGTGGGGTGATTGGCCACATAGATTGGAGAGTTGTGGCTCGTGCTTTTTTGGATTGAACTTCGGCTGGGTGTTGGGTTTGTGACACCGATAACATAGTTCCAGTGCACCCCCCCCAGATAAGGCACAGGAAATAATCAAAGATACAGGAAATACAAGCACTTGAGAATGTGATATTAACAGAGGGTATAGAATAAAGAGAAAAAGATAGAGAGAACTATACTGCATTGTCAGAAGTTATTCTATGAATGATCACATCTAGATTAAGAGCTTGCAGAATCCATTGGTATAAACAATTCTGTTTTCTCGGTGGGTAATATTTTGGGAAAGATTTTTGGTACTCACTGTGTTTTGTACTGAAGGTGTACAGTCATGCTATTTTAGCCTGTAACTCTTTCAGTTTCTTGCAGTGCCCAAGCTACATCTTTAATTCATTTTCCCATGCGGGTATAATGTATAGCAGGGCCTTGGAATGACTTGGACCAAAATTCTACAGATTTTTTTTGCTTTTTGGTTCTGTCATCTGCCACAATCCCCACAAGACTATATCATCTAGAATTATTATTTCTAATTCAAAAGGATTTCCTTGTCTAGGAGTACATAATTGGAACTCTTTCAGAGTGTAAGTGTGTGTGATCTATGCCACCCAACTATTTGCTAGATTTGGCTAAATCTCAATCTCAAAGTCTGAGTACTCGCCCCAAAGATTTCCATCCCATTCCTTGGGATCCCGTGAAGATTTCATAGTTGGAGCACGGACTTGGGAGATCAGAACCTTATTTTCCACGTATTTATGCCTGGGTGACACCAGCTGCTGTATAGTGCATTGCTGCTCGTAGCACTGCTCTGCTTGAGTGGTGGTTACTTCGTGCGCAATCATCTTCGCAGCCCGTAAAGTCACAACTTCCCTTTCCAGCTCTCTCACTTTGCCCAGCAGCGCTGTAACTTCGCGTTCCAGAGCTCTGGCGTAGGTGACCAGCTCCAGCTCCCTCACTTTGCTCTGCAGGGCTATCGCCTCGCAGTCGCGCGCTCGGGCGTAGGTGACCAGTTCCAGCTCGCTCACCTTGCTCTGCAGTGCTATAACCTCCCGGTCGAGAGCTCTCAGCCCCGTGGCCAGGAGCCAGCCCAGCCTCCCTGCCAGCTTGCGGGAAGACTTGGATGCCGCTTTCCAGGGCAGTCCGCGCATGGCGATCTCAACCCTGTGGGGGTTCACCACCACCCCGTCATCTATTTCGGGCCATGTCTCTGGCGTAGCCACTGTGGCGAGGAAAGTGGCCACGGGAGTCCAGCGCTCGGTGCTGGGCCATCCTGGAATGTGGGGATTCACCACCACAGCCTCTCCAGCCCCTGACTTTTTCAACTTTTTTGGCTTTTTTGGCTTTTTCGACTTTTTCGCTAGCCACGACATGGTTGTTCCCAGATCGTGCCAACTGTGTCAAACGTGGGAGTGGGCACTGGCAGGCAGCTGGGATAACCACAAAGTCAAGGCTAGAACACAAACAGTAAATTAATTTCTGTTACCTCACTAATCGGTGATCCCTGAAGCAGCACTGAGGCAGGGGAACAGAAGTGAAGATGCAGGCACTGTTAAACTCGGTCTATGCTGTTCACACTGGTTTAGCAAGACTTATTCCCAGTTGCAAGGCCACTTGAGCGATTTACAGTCCTTCCCTTCAGTCTTCTGCTTTTAACCCGTTCCCCCTAACAGTAGGAAATAAAGACAAATCAGATTGGTAGCACTTTGTGCCAGTTTATGTGTGTTTTGTGAAGATATAAACAACTGTGCAAAGCTGTGGAGAATTGGAGTGTGTAGGGCACTAGTTTCATATTATTTCTTCCCAAAAGTGCATGAAATGATCTTTTAACAGCCAAACTTCAGCGGAACTGAACTGAATTTTTTTACAGTGTAAAACATGTAATTTACAGTGTTTGTAAAGTGTAGTTTTTACAGTGAATGAAGGATGTCCAGGTACCACAGTTAGAAGGGAGTGCACGTGTAATCCAGTGATGTTGTCTTACTGGGCTTTTAGCCATTTTCTGCCGTTGACTGGCATTAAGCTCCTACGCTTTCTATTGAAAGAATTCTGATTGAATAAACATTTTTGTATTTTTTTACTTCCTGACTTCTGTTTGGACAGCACTGCTGACTTGAATTTAGCTTGATGAGGCTAGTGAGCCTAGAAAACTTGGGAAGTTTTTTTGAAGTTAAATCCTCAATACACTGCACTACTGTGCTTGTTCCTCATCTGGGTTTTCACAGCTCTAGTCAGAATTTCAAAGGGCTCTGTAGCCAAAGAAAATACCAGACGTTAAGTAGCAGGACTTTCTTAAACTGTAGAGTAAATTTTGGCAAGTACAGAAGGTAATGTTTCAAAACTCTCTTGTTTTCATTGTTGCTGTGTTCGCAGAAAAGTCCGTAGGAGACAAACCAAAAAGAAAATTAAGATTATTGTATTGAGAATAAAGATACAAAAGGTCAGGTTTTAAAAAAATAAATAGGGCAGACTCTTTAATAGTGATTGTTTCAGACATTGGGTTCCATTCAGTAATTTTCAAAACAGTTGCTGATGGGTAGGTACTCAAATAGAAACAACATGAAAGTCATTAGATCAATTTAAAATAGTTCTGTAAATTCTTGAATGAAAATGAAAAAAAAGACAACCTACATTTGAGCTGATTCATTTATGTAATTTCTATATATTAAGCAGAGAAAGTGGTTTCCTTAGTTGTATCTTTAACTATATTTAATCAAGTGCATAGTGTTGGTTCTCAGCTTCAGATGTGGAATCATACTGAAGAAAAAGGATTAAAGGAAATAGGTTGTAACTGTACTTACACCTTGAAGGAATAATGTTTTTTACTCTTAAAATACTGCCAGAAAATGAGTACCCTTCTAATCTGACTCCTGCATGAAAAAAAATTGTGGGACAGTTGGACTCTTTTCTGAGAGATAATATGAATATCAATTGACATTTATGCTGTGGAAGGATGAGTGAGCTGTTGCTGCATTAAGGGTATGGGTATTTAGTAGAAAATAAACCCCCCTGTGTCCCAGCCAGTCCTCAGAGATCAGAGGGGCTGGGTGCAGCTGGGCTTAATTTCAGCCAGTTTAGCCCTCTAGCTCTGTCTGAGTTCAAAAGAACTTGCAGGAGTACAGAAGCACTATTAGTGCAGTTATCAATCCAGTACCATAGGTCTGATCTCGTTCAATAGGGACTTTGCCTGATCCAGGTTCACAAATGCTTATTGAAGGTTTATTGAAGCAGCAGGAAAACAGGTTCAGCATTGCCAGTGATAAATGCACTGGCTACAGAGTGCTGATGCATGTTGTGGCAGAAAGTATAGTAAGATTCTCATAGCTATAGATATATTTATATACATGTATATAAAATGAATATTCCCGAGTGTACTCCAACGCAGTTGGAGGCGCAAAGCTCACCTAAAGGCGTCCCTCCAGGAGAGGGGGAGAGACACAGTCCGTTGGCTGATCCTGAGCAGGCAGAGATGTTTTCCTCCTCCAGAGGTGTTTTCCTCCTCCGGCCTTTTGTGCCCTGAAGCCTCCCTTTGATATTATAAATTTTGGTCTGTCCCGAGGGGATGGAGCAGTCGCATGTTATGGACAGGGTTTGGTGACTTTGGTCATACATGCATTGCGTGTCCCATGTTCTCCTTCATTTGAATCCTGAGGGATGTGTAAGTCAATATGTTAATGGAGCTTAATGAGAGTCTCCGTTACTCTGTCAGAATTTATAATTGACAAAGAGGTAGAACAAACACTTTGGCCCTCCTCCTCCATGCACTGAGGCAGCAGCAAAGGCTCTCTGACCTTCATCGGAGGGTCTTTGTGCACGCCCTTATCTCCTTAATGAAACAGATTTATAACAAGTGTTGTTTTTCACAGTGAAGGGAGTGTGGCTTTCAGCTGGTACAGAGGCTTGATGTTCTCCTGTGCCTCACTGAAACAACACTGGGCCATGAGACCTCCGAGACTTTGCTTGAGCCAGGTGCAAGATAAGCAAGAGGCCCTGCTCATGCTTTTCTGAACCAGCCTCATCAACTCTTCACTATCTTAAAGTAACACTGTAAAATTCTGATCATTTACCACAGCTTTTGAGCATGTAAGAGTTATTATGTGTTTCATATGTTTTATTTTGCCAGCTAGCTTTATAGTTAATTCTTTATTTTATTTTCTGCTACCGTATTCTTAACTGGTTATTACAATTGTGAATTAAAAATAGAATAATTTTCTATTCTAATACCAGTTATTATCATCTTTTGAAGTATAAATTAGAAGGGCAAGAGTGTGAACTAAGAGTCTTCCAGGTTCCTGGTTGGTATTTTGTCAGTGCAACCCCGTCTCACACCAATGATCAAACTCAGTAGGCAGTTAGCACTGAGCTAACTGGGTTTGTCTGCCTGTGACAGTGCCAACAACAAGAATGTCACTTCTCTACAAAACTTGCATGATTGTGCACCAGGAAAGTGGAACTGCACTTCGGAGTGAGAGGAAACCACAAAAGCTGTCCATCCACTCCGCTGCATACTAAAACAAAGCGTGCACAGAAGGAACATTAGAAATAGTTTTTGCTGACATAAATATTACCTCCAATATTTTCTTAGATTCTTACCATTTATAGCATAGCCTGCTGATAAGCTGGAATGCAACCTATGTGAAGGGAGAGAGATGGAGAAATTGATGACCTGCCCTGAAATTCTTTTGGTTTGCAAGGTCCTTCCTTTGATTATCTGTGACTGGGTAGGTGATCAAAAATTCCAAACTTCCCTTGAGACAAGTAACATGCAATGTTTGCTGGTGTGTTTGCTTCCCTTTCAAATATTTCACAGACTGTGCAGACAAAAGACAGATTAGGCTTTGCATCAGATTTACTAGAGCTCTACCTCCTTGCCTTTGGGCTCCAGCTTGCTTTTTACACTCCTGTCTGAAGTTGCTGAAGAATTAAGCTTGTGTGTGCACTGCTTGTACATAAAGTGCTTTCCCAAGTGACTGTTTAGCACTATGAAAAAACAAAACCAAGACTAGCAATAAGACTGCGGTAAATGTAAATGTATTCTATTTAAAAACAGTTCCTGATATCTGTTCCTGATGACCATCTTCTTGCTACATGCACAGTGCTGGTGGCATTAGTGAATTAAAAAATACACAGATATTCAGGGATTTGGACCTGATTTGCATTTACAGTACAGATGTCATTGCGTGTTTGACAGTGTAGTGGACTTAAAGTATGGGAAGAAATGTAAGACAGGTACACTTCAAGCCTTCCTGACATGCTGTGCATTGTGTGCCTATTAAGGTACGCTCTTGTAGCACTTGTAGTTTGAAACTTCTAATCCTGCATGAGGTACCAGTGCCATCCACTATATTTTAATCAGTTACATCAAATGTGAGTTTAGTACAAACATGAGCATAGCGATAATTTTTACTGCTTTTCTGTAAATGTTGTGTTTTGGGAAATACTCCTTTCTTCAGCGTCTGTCACTAGACAATGTTTTTTTAAATCCTCGTCTGAATTTTTATGTGTTTATTTTTTAATTTCCTGTCAATAGAAATGGAATCAGTGGCTCTGTCTGTTATTAATATTTAAAATGTGGGTGTTTGGGCTTTTTAACACACAAGTTGCTATGCCCCTTTAAATTTCCTTCAGTTGTTCTATACCTCTAAAAAAATCTTTCATTACCAAGTTGTTTATCTGAGAAGAAAGTGAGATTGTCTCTTTGTATTGCTGAATAACATCACTCTTTTTCTCAAGAAGTCATTACACGCTGACATCATATTGTTCTTTATTAGATGATCTGTTGCCTGAAAGTATCTTGGTGACACTGAACTTGAAAGCAACAAGAGTACAAGTGCTAGGATGCCTGGAGAGCAGAGACTGGCAATACCTTGCTCAAGCAAATATCCAAGACAATTTTAAAAAGGCATTAACAAATACAAACCACCCCCACAGAGGTAATTTTCACCTCTGAATTTTTATTTGTTTCTTAGTCCAGCCCAGACTTCAACCATCAGTGTTACAAAGCTGGAAGCCAAGTCCTACCTAGCAACGATAGCCATGTGCAATAATTTAAACTTAAAGAAAAATAACACAGCTGCTGGTAGAGTAGTGTCCAGAGATTTCTAGGTGCTTTCCAACAATAAAAGGGTGGTTTCTGTCCTGAAAATGTATCTGTGTGCATAGAAAAAGACCTTCAATATTCACAAAGACCACAATTAGTGCTGCACTGTAATTGTCATTCCCTAATTATTTGGAAACCTTATATACCCAATGGGGTTTATTTTTCCTATTCATGAGTTACATGAGACAATATAGTTGCTTGTGAAATTTGTACAAGTATTCCTTTGATTTGTGCTGTTTTACACATCTTTTATTATGAACTCTCAAAATTCTTAACCCTGTGACTGAGTGCAGAGCTCTAGTGGTGAGTTTTAGTATGATGACTGGATGAGAATCATCTTAAGGTCTTTTTAAATGTAAACATACAATGGAAAAAATTAGTCTTTCTTATAGATACTGTATTGTTCCCTTCAACTGTGCTGTTCTGGGAAGTATTCCTCCCATGCACTTATTTCATGTAGAAGGAAGAACCACCATCCAAAGAAGATGAGAAATTATCCTGATAATCTTCATAGTCCAAACCCAAATGCAGTCTCCAGCTATCTGAAGGAGAAAGCTGAAAAAAGCTTTTGCCTTCTTTCCTTCCACAGGTGGGGTCTCTTACCTTAGGGAGAGGAGCTAACACAGCTGCAGTTCTCTCATAAACATCTTTATTATCATAGTAGTTTGTAGTTTAGTTTGGTTGTTTGTTTGGTTTTCTTTTTCTTTTTCTTTTTTTAATTTATCATTAAACAACAATGAAAGACTTAAAATACGTTACCCTTCAGAGCTATATATTACATTTCCTTTCAGATGGGATGGTAGAATTGAGGCAAGAACTGTCTGGCCAGGCAGGTGTCCACAATCTTCCTTGCTTTTGCAGCATGTTCTACCTGTTGTTTCAAATTCCCTCTTCCCACTCAGCCCCAGCTGCAACTGACACGCCTCAGATCAGGCATTCCTGTGGCCACTCCAACTTTGGGTGCAAAGAAAGTAATATCAGGTGAAGTTCCTACAGCCACTATCCTTTCCAGATACCTTTTGACCTGGGAGGAGCCAGAGCCTCGTGGCTCATTAATTCTCCTTTGATTACCAACTTGTTCCAGCTGTGGGGGTGCAGTGGCATTCCAGCTTGGGAATCCCTGGTACACAGCAATTGAACACAGGGCTTGAACAGTTAATGCTCTGTTTGCAGATCCTGTTGGATAACTACTAAAGTTGCACGGGTGAAATAGATAAAGTTGGGAAGTCTGCAATAGAAGTGTTTGCCTTTATACTTATTTACTCACTGTTGTTGCCTTTGTACAATAATATCTTTTCCCCGAAGGTCTTTGAAAAATTCGCTCACAAAATGGAAAAAGGGTATGTTTGTTCTGGGTAAAATTTGGAAGCATTGTTCTGATGACACCTGTAAAACATAATTATAACTCCCATAGCTGTTCCCTCTCATATTTAGAGAGGAAAATTCTTTGCCTCTAATCTCAGGTGCATACCTGTGGAAGGCTTAGATTCCTTCAAGCAGTATCAAAGCAATGATAACAGTGTGCAGCTGCTGACTGTCTTTTGCTTGTTGTTACTCACCCAGCTGTTTAGAGGAGAAGAAAAAGAGAGAGAATATCTCTAATCAGCCATATGGCACAAAGTTTTATTTGCCACAGTAAGTTAAAACGCGCATTATTGGTCAGCATCTTGAATGCAAATTCCGCCATAGCTTTTCAGGAGTGCTAGATCTAATGGAAAAGAAGATCAGTTATATTTAGTTCACATTATTTTATATTAAGTACGGAAATAATTGATTCTGTCTAAGTAGAGTTTCCATGACTGGACTCTGCTATACCCAAAAGATGGTGGGAGCATGGAGTGCAGATCTCAGGCCCTGCTTTGGGTCATAAAAGGTCAGTTAAGAGCAGTTGAAATGGTATTTCAGATTTCTGCAGTGCAGTTTTGCCCTGCTTGTATTGTGCATTAGACAAATTAGGATTCTGGTTCAGACAATTGGGACATGAAATCGAGGAGATGTCTTTAGTAGCTGTTGATGTTTACAGTGCATGAAGTCAGTATTTTTTTCATTAGGAAAACATTTAATTTTGCTGCTATTTTTAAATTGAACAGGAAACATATACTTAAATATAAGGGGGAAAGATTTTTGCCTTAAAAACCCCACTTTTTTGAATGCTTGTGAATGTTAGAGGAGAAATGAGGGACTAATATGTGTATGATTTTCGTGAGTCTCCATTCTGTAAATTGTATTGGAAAATGAGGTTTTAGGGCTGGCTCGACTGAAAATTTAGCAAGTCCACTTTTTAAAGCTTCTTCTGCCATTTCATGTGTGCGTATGATTGGAAATCCTTTCAATGTGGATGTATTGACTTGAAACATACTGTTAGGGAGACTTAATGTTATTTAAAAATGTAAAATGGAGGTAGGTGCAGACCTGTGTATCCAGGATTGGGTTCATGGCTCTAAAAACTGACAGGGATTGTAACCTTACTCAATGCTGCTTCTTGCAATACTGCCACAATGCTTTTTTTTTTTTCCTCTGAAATCTGTTGTATTTCAAAGGATTTAAGAATATGGTTGATTTTGTCTTCTTGTAATATACTGAAAAATGATTTCTGGAAAGAAAAATAGTTCTTCTAAGTGTCTTTAATGCATGGATCTCAAAGGACCCTCTAGTCTCTCTAGATTTCCTGCTTAATTGATCACGCTACTTTATGTTTTGTGTATTTGCTTACATTAAATACTGGTAAGGGATACCATCCATTTAACATTTCTGCACAAGTTCTAAACAGTTGGATAAGTGGTTTTGGTGGTGCTGTTTTGGGCTACTAGTTTGCAGAGGGAGTAAGCTGGGATAGAAAGTGATTGGTAAGCCAGAACAGTTTTTCTGTTTGATGCCATAAAAAATCACTGTGTACTAATGCTACTTAAAAAAGTGGACATGCTTTTTCCATTTGGGCAGTGATTCTGGATAGTATAATCCAGATGAGTGGTTAGGTCTCCAGTATTTTTAACAGTCTCTCTTCTGTGATTCTTAATGTCCTTTGACTCGTACTTCACAAAGTACCAAGAAATGTTTGATCAGATAAGAATCTTATTTCCTAAGAATAGCTGCTTAAGTGGTTCTGCACTGTCTTACAATTTTTTAATTTCATATAGTGAGGTGTTATCTCCTAAAAAATAAGTCTTGACCCATATAATCAGTACAAGTGTTTGTTTCCCTGCAGAAGCACTAAAATTAAAACTATCATGAGAGGATTCAAAAAGAGGTGTGCAAATATTTTTCTGTAGAATACGATTCCTTCTTCATCTGATGGCCCATCTTGCTATTCTTCTCACTGTTTCCATTGCTGTTACTTAAAAGGCTTTGACAAATATAATAGACTTTGCATAATGATGCCATTGTAAGTCACTTCCAGCATATTATAGTGTGCAGTTAAAATTACTCTCGCGATTACCACTCTCCAGTGCTTCTACTTTATCATGGCACCAAATGAAATTAAGAACAGGCGTATTCCTTCCTTTACTTACCAATATTAAAAAAAAAAATTAATGTTAAATAACGTTGTTTTAATTTATTTAATTAAAATACCTTTTTGATATTTTTCTTCCACAGTTCAATAAGAATTATTTTGCTTTAGAAGTAGATTTAAAAAAATAGAATATATACATTCTCTGATAACACTACTGTGAAGTTGGGAGAATTTTGTAAATGCTTTTTCCAGGGGACAAGACAATGCCATACATGGAAAGACAGTTCTGTACTAATAGATATAGAATGGAAAAAACCATACTTCATTTCAACATCATATTTTCACTACTTATCTGAAGTGTGTGCTTATGTATCTGGAGGTTCTAGATCTCTGCATGCCTTCATCTCTCTCTCTGTCTTCTAACCTTGTTAATTTTGGTGTAGTTAGTTTTTTCCTTTACTGACTAAGCAACATAATAAAGAGCTGGAAAAAAAAATTCCCCGTATTTTTTATCCTTCCAGGAATAACAGCTCTGAGGATGAGTGTTCTAATGCATCTGATGAGAATACCTTAAATAAAATGGTATTATTACAGGATTTAATAATGCAATGGTGAAAATAGTCAGAAAAACAATGAGCTGGGTGAATAATGTAAAATTTTCTATCTTGTTGGGTTTTTTTTTTCGTTTGTTTCGTTTGTTTATTTGTGGGCTAGATTTTTTTGGGAGTTTTATGGGAGATTTTCGTGGTTTTATTTTATTTTGTTTTGGTTTGGTGTTTTGTTGTGGTTTTTGTTGTGTGGAGAATACTCTCTTTTCCTGATACTGGCTGCACCATATAAAAACGGAAGCCTTGGCTATGGAAGTCCAACCCAACATCAGTGTTTTGTTGGAGCAGGTACCCAGAATCTCTGACATTTCTGAGCTTTGTTATGCTGCAATGTTTGGGCAGCAGTCTCCTGGATGGCTCTTCCCTGTAAGTGGATGCATTTGAGGGGTTGCCCTTAAATATTTTGTTGGGTTTTGGAATACAATAACTCTAAACTGAAGCTACAAGAGACAGCTACAGACAGCCAAAATGACAGTCCCCTCCAACTGGATGAAAAGCTACCAAATCATTTATCTGATGTGTCCCACTTCCCTTGTAGTGCGTGGCATATTCAGGAGATATCTCTTTGCACAATGGCTGCTTCACTGCAGTCTGCCTAAAATCACAGCCTGAGAAGCTCAGCCCTTGAGGACTCAGCTCTGACGTGCCACCTCTCTCATTTTTCGCTAGAATGCAGTTATATTTAAGGATACTGAAGGTTTATAGCAATCTGCTATTCTGGAACAGAGGAGACAAGCAGTCCTAAGCCTTCTGTACCACAGGCTGCTTCCACTGGAGTCTCCTGCACTGGGACTCCTGGCAGAAACACGAGATGTCTCGTAATCTGTGTTAGTACTTGGATGTAAAATCTGCCAGTAGAATTGTCTCAAGGAAGTCACAAAGCAGACAAGGCAGCAGCTTTTGTTTCTCTTGCCCTAGCACCTCATGGCAAGGGGTTTTAATGAATTTCTTCTGCCTCACAGCTCTTTAAAGTTCTTGAGATCTTTCAGTTATCTGTGCCAATAGCATTCTCAAACTACTGGCTTAGACAATTAGATTAAAAAAGTGTTCCTCTACATGTTTTGGTTTTCAAACAAGTCTTCATAACCTTCCTTTTCTTTTGGATCTCAGATACTGAATAGTTCAAACTTTCTTCTCATCTGTATTGTCCTAGTACCAAAGCCTTTAACAGGGTTAGCAGAGTTTACCTGGTTAAGGGAGGTTACCAGGGTCTACAGAATTTAGGCTTTGGTCAACATTAACCCCCTAAATCTGTTTCTTTATGAGATGCTGAGTCTTGATCATGCATGACACATTTAATACAATTTCACTGACAACTTCCATTGCCAGAATTATCTGAAAACTGTTAAAAACGTTAAGGTTTTTTAATTCTGTATTGTCAGGAATGAAACTGCATTCTGCCTGGTGTCTGTCTTGCTGTCATTCATTGCTTGCAGTCTCAAAAGGAAGCACTGCTTATGCTCCTCCTGTCTTTTTACCTTTCCTTTAGGAGATTTTTTTGGTTCTTTTGCTGTTTATTTGTAGTACTAAGTGTACAGCAATCAGTCAATATTTCCAGAGGCTGAAGAGATCTGTTCAGTATCTGTTTCCAGGTGACTGCCTAATGACAAGAACTTCCTAATGTCCTGATCAGATATTTGGCTCTGGGGCTGGGATGTGGAGTGGCAGTGGTTTGTGGATAGGTAATCCTCATTCTCTCATGGTTCTGCTGGTAGTCCCCAGCTGTCACCTTCATCTGGGATAGGAGCTGTGCAGAGTCTAAACCCATCAGTACTTTTCTCTCTTGCTGGTTTGTTTTGCTTATTTATTTATTTTAGTACTGAGGAGAGATTTCAGACTGAAAGCCATTGAGTTTGTAGCCTTTATCTGTTACCCCAGCAGAGGCAGTGCATAGTTTCCATGTACCATCAGGTCAGGACATTCTTATATCTACCAACCAACTCCTGGGTGGTAATGTCTGTTTTCTACCACATATAAGCAGCCTCTAGCCATCAATTTTTAGGTGAAATATTGTGCAGTATTACTATTAGCTGTTCCTACAGTCTCATCTGGTTGGGAGTGGGCTTTGGAAAGAGGTTATTTGTGAAGATCTTTGTCCTTACTTTCATTTTGTGGTATATTGTTATTGTTTACCTCGCTGTGTCTGTGTAGTGATTATCCTGTGTATTCTTATCTGTGCTAATATTCTTTCTCCTGCTGTGTTGATTCACAAATACTTCTGATTTTCTTTTAAAAATACTTTTGTCTTTTGTATACTGGCAAAAGCCACATCTACCATGAAGCTAATCAGGTGTCCTTTTGCTGAGAGGGCCCTTGGCAGGAAGATTTTCCTGGTAGTTACTCTTGGAGAAGTTTTAGCTAAGGTTGTGATCAGGTCTTAGGGTTTATGGATAAGGACTGTTTAAAATAAGAACAATTAAGTACAATAAGTCTTAAAAACATTAGTTAATTGCTCAAATGCCAGAATACCTTTATGAAGTCAGCCATTAGAAGTAGATGCATCTTTATTCTACTAACAGAGCGTGTCAAGTACTTTGCTGTCTCTGCTTTAAGAAGACAATGTCCCAGGAAAGTCTGTCTGACACTCTGGGGTAGTATGGGCTCACAAGCTTTAAAGACCTCTCTTTATGCATGGCTCTTTGTAGGTGGTGTCCCTTATGCTGCCTCGGTTTTGGAGTCCATTTTGCCTTTTCTTCAGAAGTTTTCTATAGAGATCCATGTTTTATTCCAGGATGGACAGATCTATTTATAGTAACACATTATTTCAACTAAAATTAAAAAGATTTAACTAGCATCATAAGGTCAACTTCTACATATCTACTACATAAACAGCTAGCTTTTACAATATTTTTTATTGATAAATCTCAAAACAGTTGAGCAGAAGTAAAATATTGCTAATTCCATTCTATATTTTGCAAAACTTAGACAAGTAAAGGCAAAAGAATTTGCCTGAGGTCATTCAGTATTCCAGTGGAAGAGCCAGTGGAGCATCTCCTGAGTTTCAGCCTAGTGATTTATATGCTAGCCTATATTGAGTTTCTGTAGTTGGATTCTGTAGTTCTTTTTTTAGAAAATTGCAGATCTTTCTGCAGCCAGTATTCATCATGGGTAGGCCCAAAGTAAAAGTACTATTGTATCAGCTATCAAGTAGGTTGATCACTCTGTATTTGCATTATTCTTCTTGAACTGGCTGAGACCATTTTTTTTCTGTCACACAATGGCAAATGTCCAGTCCATTGAAATAGATGCAATTACAATAGAAATTAGTGTGAGTTTTTAAGCAGGCAGCTTTAATAAGTAGCGGCTGCTAAGCTCTGATGGCTGAAGCAGTACTAGTTGCTCAACTCAGGCAATTGATGGAATCTCCTAGAATAGTTCTAATTTGATATGTTGGCTGATGTATAACCACAAGCAATCTCCAGATAGCTACAACACCCTTCACTCTTCCGTTAATTAGAGGGTAGATGTCTCAGTTGTTGGTGACGAGTTTATTTCCATTTAGGATGTTCTGTGTTTTGGAGAGACCTTTAACAATTGTTAACAGCCAAATGGGCAGTTCAGGTGCTATTCCCTAATGTTACCCCCAGTTCACTTGCTTTTCTGGGCATCCAACGGATCATAAAATCCTTTTTCACCTCATATAGGTTCACTACCAGCTGTTTGATGAACTTGTATTAACATCCAGGAGAAACTGGTTCCGAGATAAAAATCAGTTGTTAATTGGCAGAATAGATTCATTTAATCTTTGAGGAAAGGGAATATCAGGAAAAAAATGTTATTATATCTGATGCTGAGGCTGCATGGGTGGCCTTCCAGTCATGAGCATGACTGAATTTAATATTTATTCCAATGTATCTTTTCATTTCAATTATTTGCTGGGAACACTTTAGATTTCCATTATGGAAACTTAGAGAATTTCCTTCTCTCCATGCATTCTTCTCTTCTTAGCCTGAAAGGAACTGTACTGTAATCAAAGCCGTAATTTCCTGTTTAAATATATATATGATTTTCTCCAAAATTATGGCATATTTTGTCAAATGAAAATAGTGGGTAACATCAAACTAAGTCTCAGCTGATAGCAGTGTTTTGATCAGGCTTTATAAAGTCCAATAAATTGTTCTATTTGAGAATTCTGACTTGAGAAAAGAAACACAATACTAAATATCCATGAAGACCCAACCCAATCAACCTCACAGAAGCCTTCAACCCAGTTACTAATGATGCTGGTGAATTCATAGAGCCTGATTGAAGTCACAAAGTGTTGTTTTAATGACCTTGTGCAAGCAATTGGCAATTCTGCACAGCTGAGGTGAGTAGTGTGTGTGTATTTCAGGAAGTAGGTGTATGCTGATATTTTAATAAAGCTTAGTCAGATCTAATAAATAACAGTGTGTACAAGCCCAGATAAAGATGGCAGTTCTAAAAACTCATATATTATTTCTGGAGGATACAGGATGGTCAAATACCACAATTTACTTTGAAGAACAATGTTCTCTAAATGCAAAAAACCTCCACTGATTTTATTAGGTTTATTAATTTATTTGGGTATCCACAGGTCACATGGCATTTTGCGAGCCATGAGATGATTCTTATTGTGAACAACTCTTTAATCTGGAAGATATCTCTCTGGTGTGTTTGAAACACTAGGGTCCTAATTTCTGGCACTACTCTCTTTCCTTGGAGGCTGCTGTTGGATTGAAATCTGTTGTTTGGTGCCATAGAGTTACTGCTGGGTTACTGAGTTGGACGCTGGTGATTCGTATCTAAAATTATGTTCCCTTCTTTTTCTTTGTTTTAAATCACATCTGAAATTGTGAATAAAGCTCCTTCAGACTTTCTTGTATGTTCCACTCCAGTTGAAGTGAAACATCTCTTTTGTTGCCAGGACATTGTAGAGATTTAAATTGGCATAGTTCCTCTGAAATCATCAGTCATTCCAGTGTACCAGAGGTCTGGATTGGGTCTTAGTTTTCACAGATTTAAAAGATTTTTTTTTAAATAAGGAGAAAGGAAAAAGATGACAGACATGAAAGATTTAAGAGAAATAAAATAGCAGCTAATTTAATCAAAAGCATATATGCCAATAAAGCCAACTACAGCTGTCAAAAGAAATAAACAAAACAAAGCAAGAATTCTATAATTTGACATGTTTGCTTGACAGATAGTACTTTTTGGTCCAGATCTTGTGCTGGTGTAAAGTGGCATAAGCATATGAATGCCAGTGGAGCTCTGCTGATTGTATCCAATGAGAATCTGGTCCCTGTTTTTTAAAATAAGGGTTGTATCAGACGTTCTTCTTTTCCTTCAAAAAGCAATTCACTTCTGAATTAAAAGGATCTCAAGGTGTTTTCACAAAATCATGCTGGCCATGGCACAAGGTTCCTATTTAATCAGAGCAGTTTTTAATCGTGAAACTTTTCCTACTTGAATTTCTAACATAATTTTCCATGGTTATGTTCTAAGTGCCAGCCATAAAAAAATCCTGTTTGTTCTCTCTTTTGGGTCAGTCACCACTTGGGTGTTTATGAAAGGATTGATGTATATACTGTCCAAAAGGATTTGGTAGGGGGTAGATTTGAATCACAAAAGTGATTGTGTTATTTTACTTAGAAAAAAGTCTTTTTTGTACCCTTTTCCATATAAAAAAAAAAGATAAAATCCTATGTAAATAATAAGTGTTTTCCCTGTAATGAATGTTCCTTTCATTCTGCATTTCTGTATAATATTGGAAATTGTGTTTTTATTAGAAGAGGTATTGGATGGAAGCCAACAATTTCTTCTTTTAACTTGATATTTTGGGCTCTGATCTTTGTTAAAACTACAATGGCATGTATCTAGTACAGTCAGAGGTCATTTCTATAGCTACTACCATTTCCTATCATTTCTGGGGAATGTTTGTTTTCAAAACAAAGAATTGGGTTAAAGCTTAAGTATCGTATTTCAGAACATATTTCAAACTGAAATTAAGAATGCTAAAACCTTTCCTTTAAAGGTCAGATGATATTTATTATTATTATAAAAATGATCTGTGATTTATGAATTTAACTTCTCGTAAACCTCCTTTGTAACAGAATATGCAGTCAGAAGCTTAACATTACATTGTTTTCCTTTGACAACGTATCCACGAGACCACTGCAGCTGTTCCTTTACTCACAATAGCAGATTAATTAACACAATCATATGCTGTTGGCTCCTACTCAATGAGTAGGTCTGCAGTGGGATAGATAGGTAAATCCTTTAAATGTGTATGAGATAAAGAATATACTATAGTAGTTTCATAACTAGCCAGTTTTGCTTCTGACTAGTCAGCCCTATCAGCAATGGTTCACTGACTACAGAAGCTGTGAGCTTACATTTCAAAGGCAGCCACACCTATTACAGAGCAATAATGCCTGAATCATTGCAAAACTCAAATATGTAAAAGCACAGGCACGCTCAGAAATCACCATATTTGCTAAAATAACAGACAATCTGCTTCAAGCATTTTGGGTTTGCAGAGTAACCAGGAAAAAAGAAGGAGCATTTTTGTTGGTTGCTTCATTTCTTTAAAGGAAAAAAAAAAGTTCAATCATTGCTTTCCTTTAATATCTTAATCTGGTCATTATTCACTTTTTACCCACTGTGTATTAGAAATACTTGTAAGCAGCGGCCATGGCATCAGTTTTAAGTACCAAAAGAATTTTTCATCCATTTATCTGTGTGTGCTAATGAACATGTGAGCAGCTAAATCTCCTTTTCCTAAACAAACAGTCATCAGCAGCATGTAAGTATTTATTTGGCAACTTTAGATGACATTTTAGGGGATGCTAAAACCTTTGTTACCAATAATATAACTCCCTTTTTTTTTTTAAATTTTATTTTAAAGATAAATATTCTTTTGGGGAAAGAGGTAAGCACCAAATTTAAGAAAATTTCCTTCAGGCTTTCCACTACAATCTGTGAGAAAAAATAATTGTATGCTTTGTTACATCGTTTACACACAAACTGAAAGCACAGCAAACTAGTATGTTAAAATTGTCTCATTTAAGGGACAAAGAAAACTCATTGTGGGACTTCTTTTCTGGAAAAAAGCTAAACCACTTGCTAGTTTAATATCATTGAAGTCCTTTCTGGTCCATTTTTTACTGCAGTTGTGGTTATGTGCTTTTACATATTCTATGAGTTTTATGTAATGGTATAAATATGCATTTTGATCATAATAAAACAGAAAAAGTAGAGAACATGACTGATTTTGAATGGAGGGCTTTGCTTGCATAGAAACAGGAGCATTAGACTCACAGATGGGAGAAAACCGAGTTCAGAATCTTTTTGTGCAATACAGTTGTTGAAAAATAATCAACACTTTAATAGCATCCAGCTTTATATCTGAGAGTTTTTCTGAGTACCCAAAGCTACTATTTCTGGAGAGGAAAAAACAGAGCTGGTGAGCTGTCTCCAGTTCACTCAAAGATGAGAACAGGGAGATTTTTGGGGAGGGTAGGAAGATAGAAAATTCCCTCAACTTCTCCTGAGTGCTTCTTCTCTGAAAGCAGAACATGCTCCCCGGTCTTTCACTGATTGTTTCTCTGACAAAAATAACTGTAAGAAAAGCTTCTGCTGCCTTCAGCCCTCTCATTTCCCAGAGCTGAAGCACTTGCAGCAGGCGGCAGGTTCATGCCCTGCAGAGGAGATGCTGCAGCACGTTGTGCCCCAGCCTGGTCAGAAGGTCCATGAGAAGATGGGGTACAGCAGATGGGCCAGGGGCTCCCAGGGAGTGTCAGAGATCCCCCTGGGTGAGGCTGACTGAGGTGGGAGCATCACAGTCTGTGCTGGGCATGGCTGGTACCTGGTGACACTGAACTTAATCCATCAAGGCATCTGGCTGATGTGTGACTTCAGGGTGTCGTAGCGCTGCCCTACAAAACCCAAGGGGTATCTCATTATTTAAATAGGAAGGGGAGGTTCAAGAGTTTTAGTGGAGGGCATTACTCAACAGGTGAGTACTACTCAACCTGCACACCCCTATTAACTGTATATTTATAATACATTTTCCAATATATAGATATGTTATTAGATTCATTGTGCAGCTAAGCAGCTGAAGTCAAAGAAACTAAGGATCTCGTTGTTAGTTGAAAAAGCAGTATTTGCCAGTAGTGAGCTCTTCTGAAAAATCAGTTGCTTTTAACCATCCTGCCTAAAGTCACACGCGTATCTCACTACACTGCTGGATCTAGAATAAATGTCTTGACTCTTGGTCAAAGAAACAAAAGGAACCATCTCATATGGTGTCAGTGTTGGGAGCTGTGCTCAGGTGTGCTGTGATTTACAGGCTGGGTTCCAGTTTCCTGTGGATTGCTCCAGTGCTATGAGACACAGGTGCTACAATGTTTTTTGAGCTGGCTAAGAAATGTGTTTGGCCACTTGTCAGACTAAAGACCATGCCCTGTTTTTCTCAGAAGGAGAATTTTCCATAATTTAGTTCATGTAATTACATTCTTTAAGCCTAAATTGTCCATGCAGTTTCAATTTGATACCATTTTCCCTACTCTGTTTTCTAACTGTCTGGTCTTTCAAATCCTTTTCAATAATTGTTGCCTTCTGTCCCTGTGACAGGTGAAGAGGTGCCTGTGTAAACATACCCGCTACAACCTCTGTTGGACTTTGCATTCTATTAAGATAAAAGTGTTTAAATTTATGTGATAATATTAAGCCCTTTGCAAATTTTGTCTGAAGATAGACTCCAAAGCTCTCCCTTTTCTGTCATCCCAACCCAAATTTAGGATCTGAAGAACTTTCCTCTTTTGATAGTTTGTACTTGTCTCACCTAGTAGGTTCTATGTTTTAAAGTTTTCTGAATTTATGTTAAGGATTCCTATTTTCCAGGACTTGCAGTGAAATAGTGTAAATGTCTTTCCCTGGTCTGTGATGCAACAGCAATGTTTTGTGGGGTTCTCATTGAACCATTGCCAGTGGATGGAACTTCTTAGCACAGGGAATTACTGCAGTAAGTGTTCCTTGAGAAGTGTTTGAGAACAAAGAGAGGTACTTGATAAAAGCAAGAAAATTGGAAGCTTAGAAAGGACTAGAAAACAAGGTCATAGAGGAGTCCATCAGCTTGTAGCTGCACCACAGCCCGTGGATAAGGATTGTATTTTTATTTTTAAAATAATAAAATGTTCATTTGTGTCAAGTCCCCTCTGCAATTATAAAACTCCCTTTCAGTGTAACTTTGCAAGTGTCTTGCCATGTGTATTTCTTGTAACAGCCTCTATAGGGAGTGACACAGTAGT
This sequence comes from Melanocharis versteri, assembly GCA_013397845.1. NCBI lineage: Eukaryota > Metazoa > Chordata > Aves > Passeriformes > Melanocharitidae > Melanocharis > Melanocharis versteri. The sequence continues at coordinate 498,158 of VZTG01008972.1, read as the reverse complement.
ATTGATTTGTGTGATAGCTTCTACCTGTGTTGTTTGTCCTTCAGTCTGTCAGGTCATATGTGCTGAAATGAGTTGAACATATGGCTTTAAATATTTAGGTCTACTGTAGTCTACTTCAAGGTTGTTGTTGATGTCATGGGGCTGGGATAGGACTGGGAGCAAAATGAAATGAGTTTCCTGCTTCCACAAACTTTTCTGTAAGCCCTGGCAAGTAGTATTATCTTTATACACTCCAGTCTCTGCTGTTCTAAAGTACAGATGAGCTTTCTTTGTTGGATGTATTGAGATCTGTGGATAAACACTTGTGGACAAAAAGCTAAATGGTGGCAGTGCCGTGGTTTGTGGTGTGCTGAGCTCAGGGAAAGCGAGCTGAGCCCCTCCCCTCTGGTTTTTAATATTTAAACATGATAGTAGATGATTTCCATTCCAAACTGCATCCAAATAGTATTGTCTGAGTTTGTGGTAGATGAAGTAGTTCACACTTTATCATCAGTTATCAAAACTTCAATTAACAATAAGTTCATGTTGGAGTTAGTACAAGTTTTGTGCAGTGGTTTTCTTTCCTGTGGGCAGTTATCAGAAGACTTGAGTATTCAAACCTTTCAGGATTCCTTTTGGCCTTTGGATAAGGAAAGTTAAGCTTTTTTAATTTTATTGACCTAAACAATTTCTAATGTACTCTGTTTTTAAATTAATAACTAATTTATTTAGTTATGAATTAGAAGATTTTGTAAAAAGTATCTTTGCACCCAAGTATCCAGAAAGTCCAGAAATATCACAAAAATAAGCATGGTATTACCTCTACTTAGCAAATTCTCCTTTTTCTTCAGCCATTAACTGAAAGGTGTGTCACACAAACCCATATTTCTTCAGAAATGTATGGTGAAGGAGTTTTTGAAGGATGACTGTCAGGGGTTGGGTCATCAGTGGCATCATGGTTAGATTCACACCAAAAAATGAATAGCCTCTGACAGTGAGCTTTATAATAAACTTGTATTTTATCAACATTTGTAAGGTGCAGGGCAGACTTGTGTTGGTTTACAGGTCTGCCCTTCACCACGAGAGCCCAGCGCTGGCCATGGCAGAATTACTCCACAGGCATATTGAGTTCAGTGCTTTTGTGTTTGCTATATTGCATATCTGGAAAAGTAAGACAAGTAATTTATTTCCTTAACATTATTTTTTTTTTCCCTAAAAGTAAATATTCAAGTTGTTTCTTAAAAATAACCCCAGATCAAACAACACTATTAAATATGAGATAAGCATAGACTGGGAATAATTGTTTTGAGTTTTTCAGTAATTGAGCTGGAGGTTTTTTGTTTGCTCTGTTCTTGAAAAGGAATTTGTACCTGAAATACATTCCTGCTTTTCTGGGTTATGTTAGCTGTTTTAGTGGTAGTTAAGTTTTTAATATAAGCTGTTACTTCTTCAGATTCTGCTGTGCTTACGTCCTTAGATCATCATAGCTGTAACAGCATTATTGCTATAAAATATGGTAGAGAAATGCAGTAAAAATTACTGAAACATGTTCTACCTTTAAAATTGGATGGGGCTTCTGTTGACATCAGTATTAAAAGGCCAAACTGAGAAGATATCATTACTGACACAGAGGAACATTTTGCCTTTTTTCATAGTGAGTTATTAGTGAGGCATGCCTTGTACATGTTTCCCCAAAGAGTCCAAAATTTCCACATGTTACTTCCATTCCCAGCTTCTGTGTTCTGAAAACCCCACTGTGTTTAACCCAGGGACTCTTTCACAACTCATGAAGCACATAAGTTTCCCAAAACCAAATCCTGGATTCGCTGAGCTCTAAGCAAAAACGCAGCTCAAACACCACGCTGGGTTGTGACCGGACCGTGAAAAGCACCACTCAGTTCTCTGCAGCAGAGAGGGAAAACTTTGTTCCCTTCCCATTCTATGCTGGGAAACGGGCTGGTTTCTGAGCTTGGACACCTTCGGAATGAGGAGCTGGAGGAATTGGGATAGTTATTTTGGAGTAATAAAAGGATTTTCTATGTGTGGTGGCCCGGGTTGTGAACGAGCTGAGCCTGGTGCTTTTCCTGAATATGACTGCAAGAAGTTACCCTCCCCACAGCCACGCAAGAGAAAGAACTCATTTGACAATTAATCTCAAGCCTGCTGATGGAGGTCAGGGCTGCAGGGCTTCAACATCAGCTATGATTTTTATTTCAACAGAATTTTTGTTGCAATTACATATTATTTAAATATGTCAGGCTTTTTCTTAATGTGTTTTTTAGTAAGTTGCTTTATATTAGATATACTGAGAAATACGGACTTCTTTGGAAGTTGATGTTTCTGTGGAGTGAGATAAATGAGTGATAAAATAATGCTGATTTTTCCTCCATACAGGGTATGTTCCTAAGGTTGTAAGGACTGCAAAACTCATAAGGGATATATAATGAAAATTAGCAAGGTGGCCATTAGTTGGATGAATGAAAATAATAATTTTTGGCTAGATTTTCTGGCATTCTTGCGTTAGTATTTCCATCTTTGTGTGTGAACAGGAAACTGTGTTTGAGGCAGGCCATTGAAAAAGGATGTTTGCATCCAACAGTCTTGCAGAAAGCCACAGAGAAGAGCAGGGTAGATCTGAGGCTTGATGTGCTATACTGCATGGTGGTGTACAGTGCATACTGCAGGAGAGTTTTGCTCAGGTGTCTTAATGGGCTTTGACAGGTTGTTTGTAGCTTAATTTACAAATGAATTTGATTAAAGAGCTCAATGAAAGAGTCTATATTCAAGTTCGGATTTGAAGTTTTGGTCTACTAAAATGAAATGGAGGCTCCCAAATTAACACCTCTGGAAATACTTGATTATCTTCGTAGTTTGGGATTGTTTTCCATGCAGATACTCTGTGAAGTACAAATGAATAAGCTACCCCTTTTGCCATCATTATCAGTGACAAGGTTTTTATTTGACTCTGGCATTACAGGCGTTAGTGAAAGCTGAAGCATCTTGTGCTGAGTGGTACACAGCTCTAGTTCAGTTATAGCTGGGGGATGAAAGACTCTCTTTGTTCCTTCCATTTAAATTTCTAACCTCAAAAAAGTCTACAGGCCACAGGCTATGAAGGAGCCACAGAGGGAGCAACCAGCCCACAGATGTGTGAAGACAGTGCCAGGAGATGTTTATACTCAGCAATAAATAAGTAAGATAGTGTGGACTTAACTAGAATGACTGTACTTTTTTTATGGTGCTGGAACCAATTCCTGGACCTCTTAGAGTTGCAGCGCGTAGGAAGTTAAAGGAAGATTCAAACTAAAGGCCAGGAGCGTGTTTCAAGTTGTATGTATAGGGTTTGTTATTTTGAATCTTTCCTTGATTTCTGGGATAAACTCTGTGCTTAAATAATAAAAAAGAAAACTGGTGAAATAGGAAGAGTTCATCTCCAGGATTAATTTGTCAAAACTGATGCAGGTAATACAGGTTTTGACTGGAGTTCTGAATGATATGAAAAGATATTTGGGAAGTGCTCCTTAGCTGAAATGGTTAAATATTCGGTTCTAGCTTCCTCATTACTTGTGGATTTTCATTTTGTTATAGTAGTGGTCGGCAACAGCTCAGAACTTGATTTGTCAAGACAAGTATGCTCTGCAAACAAATGATTACATTCTATATGAAGGTATTATCACTAAATCTGAAAAGAAAATATTACAGGCAGAAATTATAAGGAGAAGTTTATAAAACAAAGATATCCTTTGGCAGAATATGTTCTTATAATCAAG
>VZTG01008972.1:444409-489409 GCA_013397845.1 Melanocharis versteri | reverse complement strand
GGCAGGGTCCCTTGCAGGGACCCAGATGAGTGCCATCAGTTCCCGTGCTGCCAGTGTGCCCCAGGCCCCTCCCTGGCACACCTTGGCTCCGTGGGACAGCTTGGGTTGCCACTGCTGCCTCAAACGGCCACGCTGGACAAAGTCCCTGACAATGCCAGAGGAGATGGGTTTTCCTGTGATGTTGACAATCAGCTGCCCCTAACTGATCTTAAGCTGCTGGTTGTCTGCCACCAGAATACCCTCGAATATTTAAACATTTAATGGCTAGCAACTTCTGCACCACAGATGCAGAAAAAACAAAGAAAGATTTGGATGCATACCCTCTCCTATCTATGATTCTGCTTTGACTACAGTCTTAAGATGCATATTTTTCAGGGAAACTTTTCAATAATGATTACTTATGTAAAGCATTCTCAGCCAGAAATCTTGCAAAGTGTTATCAGAATAAATATAAATATGTTAGAGAATCACCATGTTTGGTTTTATTTATTGTAATAGCTGTGGTTAAAATGTAGATCAGGCTGCTGTTTTGGATCACAGTCTTAGTTCCAAAAATTGCATCATCATAGGTGGATTATATCAGCATCTTTTCAAATAAACGGCAGAGTATATTTTTGTGCTGTTTTTCCCTAAAGAAAAATTGAAAGATAAGAGGCAGGAGTTTCAAGTAACATCGCAACATTTAGTTGTCAAACTATGAATGGAAATTGCCATCATAGGGACTGTGTGTTTACTCTCCTACTTCAAAAAACCTGTGTGAAAATGTAACTAAGAAGAAAGGATTTTTTTTCTTTTTTTAAATCAAATAATATCTTAGTAGATGAGCAGTGATTCAACATAACTAAAACAAATATTAATTGAAAAGAACCCTAGAACACAGAGAGGAAATATGTTGCTGTTGGTGAACAGCACTCACTGGAGCAGTACTGCAGACGATGGACTATCCAGCAATTCTTTTCTGGAATCAGTTCCACTGGTCTGCAACAGTCATCAGTGTCCTGTCTGGTATCTGAGCTGCCTTTCTGAAGTTGCATCTTCCCATCATTGTTTGTTTTAAATACACAGTGCCACTCTCCTGCAGTTTTGTGATGAAAAAAGGGCAGCAGTAGGGAGACACTGTTTGTTTGTCCACCCTTTATTATAATATTTCAGCATCTATCAGCAAGCTCCACTGCCCAGTAGTCAACAGAATCTCTCTTTGGAAACAAATACCTATGACCCTCATGACTAGGCAAATATCTGTAGAATTTGTAGCCAGGAAAGAACCAGTACTAGTAAAATTGTTGAAATTATTTAAGTTTCATTCGACCAGTTTATGCTGCCGTTCACCTTTCCTCAACCCCATGCATGACTTTGTTAGGTTGGCCAGTCCCACTGTAGACAGCTTTCAAATGTAATCAGTTGCAAGCCAGTTTGTCATGTACCAAATTCTGTGTGGGCTTGCCAGGCTTTTGGAGTGGCTCCCACTACTACCATCCTGAAAAGGCATGGAAACATGTGTCTCCACAAATGCAGGAGCCTGCATTCTCAGGATTTAAATCAGTCTGTTCTCTGACATGGTGCTTACTGCAGAGCGTCTCAGTGCAAGCCAGTAATTGGTCAAAATTAGAACCTGAAGATTCCCTGACTTGCAGGGGACGAGTTGTATCTAAATCTCTGTAGTTATGCATTTGTTCCTATTTTGTCAGATTCAGAGATACATTTTGTACATATCATTCATAGGCTGCTTTGCCAGAGCAATGGAAGATGTTGAAAGTTTCCTATCAGCACAAATTTATCTGATCTGGTTGCTGTTTTCATCCTATATATTGCAGGAAATTTTACTAGTGTTCAGAATGGTGAAAATTTGAAGAAAGTCTGCTCTTCTTCCATAAGATGTGTAATAGTCAAGATGCACTTGTGAAACTTCTGTCTCCTAAATGTGACTAATTTCTGACATCCCGAGGGTCTAAAAGGAGTTTTAAATAAATATGCCCTCTTTGAAAGATGTTATTGCCAAGTCGTTTTCTGTAAAGGCAATGTTACTTTGTAAGGGTTAGGTTTCCCCTATTCTCCTTCCCAGTAAAGATCTTCTTTCCTGCATATCTGACTTCTCTGAGATAAGATTTCCTTGTGTCAGCATTTAATGTCATGTGAGCGTTATCAGCCTGGGAATTTCATGTTGGTGGCTGTTGCCTGATGATTATAGAGTGGTCATTGCTCCAGAAGGTGCCGATCAGAAAGGATGAAAAACATGGGAAAACCATTCCGAGTGATGGGAACCAAACACTCCGCAGAGCAGAGGCTTAAAGGCTGTGCTGTGTTAGGAAGCCATTAAGTACCTGCTGCTGCTTTGGGATGTGTGTGGGAACAGATTCATCTCCAGAAATCTGAAATAAGGAGGTTTCACCACAGAATTGCTTTTTTCTTTCTGTCTGCACCAAGATTCAAGAAATTCTTTGAAACTGTGGTACAGAAGGCTGTGTAAGAGTTGACTCTATTAGCTTTTTTCTTTCTTATCTCTGGCTGCTTACTGCTAAGAATTTTATTCACTCAGAAAGTGAGCCTGTGAATTCATATTTAAGATAGTGCTATATGCTTTTGCCTGTCTTCAAGAGCGTAAGTCAGTACTAAATGCACTCGACTGATCCTAAGTATTTGTATCCATTTGCAACAGTGGGTTACAAACTCAGTCCTGGGATGGATTTCAATGCATCAGTCTGCGGATTTTTGCTGCCAGATGTGTTTCCTGTATCTCAATATACACTTATTGATATATGGGACCATCGATCTGATGATGATCTGAATATTTCCAGAAGGTTTTACAGCATTTCTGTTTTCCAAGATGGTCAATAGTTTAAGTCTGGCCCTCACAGGCATGGCAGAGAAGCTCGTGAGAACATTTTGGCTGAATTTCTGATGATGTTCATGAGGTAGAGGAGCAGCAGCTGCTGTATTAGTAACAGAGAGAAAGACTAATTCCAGGGCAAGGCAGCTTTCAAAGGCAAGAGAGCATCATGTGACTGTATGTGTATAATTTAAAAGAAAAAGAAAAAAGCTAGAACTTCAGCACAGCCTGTCTCTCCAGTATATGAGAAGTGAAGCAAATGAATACGGCCTTGAATACACTTTTTAATTTTTCAACACTGTATTTTGCCAACTTTAGTTCACTCTGTTGACTGTTCAGTCAGACCGTTTTTAAATTAAAAAGGAATACATGGTTGAATTATTTATTAAACAAAAGGTGCTTCCGTGCATGCAGACTACCTGGGTTTTGAATTTCTTTTGCTGTTGGAATTTGAAGAAAGTGCATTGCTAATAAGTTAAGAGATAGAACAACTCTCCTTCTTCTAAAATAAGTCTTTCTCTGTCTCTGAGGCAGCCAGTAAGATAACTTGTGTCTGTCCAGCCAGACAAGAATGCCCGATCTTCACTCAAATGTCTAATTTTGACCTTAGTGTGAAGTTGTTTCCTCAGGTTGCTAGGCTCTATAGAGACAGAATTTCTGGTAGAGAAATGTGTTTGCAAATCAAACCAGTCTGGATTATCTCCTGATTTTTTTAGGTTCTCCTGATGGATTAAAATATGTATTTACTGGTGGATTAATGTGGAGGAACTCTAAGTAAGTGGAAGAAGGCTCGCAAAAACCTTATCTGTTGTTACCATCAGCCTGTATTTCCCTGGGGGTTACCATTCACCTTAGGGTGATAAGGACCTTGTAAGGGCTTTGCTCAGCCCCCATTACTGCCTCTGTGTTGGTGCACAGCCAGGGTTTCTCGTGTTGTGGCCTCCGAGTGCCTGATCTTTTCTTGTCCACTTCCCCAGAAGTAAACAATCACCAGCTTTTGGACTAGACTTTCTGGACTTCAAATTCCTTTGGCTGATGGCTGCAGGGAGAACATTCAGGCCGGGAAACTCAGAAGGGTCTTCCATCAGTCATGGGACTGTGGTCTCCATAGCTTGCTGAAAAATGAGCGGGCTGTTTTAGCTGGTACTGAGAAAGGAATTAATGGGCTGAGTCTGAGGAAACATCTGTCCAAGAGGTTGATATTTCTCATCGCTCATGTGGGACTCGATAACCACCTAGGATCCTGGTGAGATGCACTGCAACAGGCTGCTCATGGCAGCAAAGAGGCTTTAGAGAAAGGTTGATGAGATGGGCCAGGACTCTGAAGAGCTCCTGGTCACCCCAGAGCGTGGGAGGGTGGTTGTGAGCCTGGAGCTTTTCTGTGGAAGGAAGGCAGTGAGCAGTAGCGAGTGGCTGGGCACACCCTGGCTTTGATAGCTACAGATGGAGACCTAAAAGATTGCAGGGCCACAGTCCAACACCAGCACATGTAAAATAAGGCTCAGGATTTAGATAACTCTGTTCCAGCATACTGACGTGCATGGCCACAGTCCAACTCCAACACATGCAAAATTAGTTTCAGGATCATTCCAGCATACTGAAGCCTATGCCTAAACCAGTTATTGCCACAAGCTCAGCTAAATCAGAGGACAGCATTCAAAATAGTATTTTTTTCTTTTTCTCTTTTTTCCTTTTTTTTTTTTTTTTTTTTACCAGAGTGGTTCAGATGAAAAAAATTTATATTTTCATAGTAGAAGAGGAAAACTGGGTTATTGATATATCAGCTCGATAGGCAGCATTTCAGAATTTTTATAGCCCACGAATAGCATGTTATGGTATCTGTGTACTTTAAGGCTATTTTACAAAACATGGGTATGACTCCTAATGTACTTTTTCAGATATATTAGTATAAAACAATTAATGTGTCCCTTCAGATAATATCATGTTCCCAGTATTCTCCCAGTACACTCTTAAAACAATGAGGACAAAACCTATACCAAAGAGTTAAAGGATCCCTTCTCAAGATTCAATGTAATGAATTTAATCAATATTTTTCCATTATAGCAAAACTCATGTAATTAACATATTTTATTTATAGAAAAGGGTGCTAATAAAGTAGATTCAGCAGTTTAGAGTTGCTTGTAAGTATTTATTAAAATACAGCTTTTTTTTTTTTTTCCTTTTTTTTTTTTTTTTTTTGTGAAATGGATAAAGAAGTTGGAAATTATCCTCAAGTGGCTTGTACCAAAGAAGTTAAATGGGAGAAAAATTATTTACAAAAGTATTTGTATTAGCTCAAAGTGGTCGTTTAGTTTGAAAGGAGCACTGGAAAGCTAAAAGTAAGAAAATACAGATACTGGAAAAGTCTCTCATATCATAGTCCAAATGTTGTAACACACACCATGACATTATTCACTCTTTAGAGACTCTGTCAGCACCTCTCTAATCAGTAATCTGTAAATGGAATGAGAGCCTTTAATTCTTTCTCATTTTGTTGAGGGGGAAATTAGTAATTTAGCTACCTGTACAGTTCTTTTTACGTGCCTGATTCTTTTGTTGTTGTTGTTTTTTTTTTTTTTTCTTGCTGGTGTCTACAGAAAGACATTCCTGCGACATTTTAAATAATTTATGCTTTTCTTTAGTAGAACGAATTTTTATAAAATCTGATGACCTGCTACTGGCACTTCTGTGCTGATTTTTCCACTCTGTGGTAAGATAATAATAATAATGAAAAAGGGTTTTCTTAAACAATAGTATGCAAGAACTTACCCAATGATACCTGATGCCCTGAGAGCTACTTATAATGAAGGTAGGTCTGTGGTTCTCCCTTGAAAAAAAGTATTTGTTTGTTTTTTGGGTTTTTTTTAAACCAGAAACTGAGGGTGAAACTTGGCTAGGGTAATTAATAAATGTTTCTATACAAGTACACAAAAGATTTTTTAAAATATTAATGGATTTAGAAAACTACATGGAGATGGGTGTTATTTTGTACTTTTTAGAGTCTCAGGGACTTCATTATTGGGCACATGAGGAGAACTTAGAGAAAACAGATTCAAAAGAACTCTCTTCCACTCAGATTCCTCATCTTTCCTATGGTTTACTGACCCCATCTTGGATTTCCTTCATAGTGTAGCCTGCACACTGTACCAAATGGTTCTGCTTGTCCCACATGTGTTTTAGGAACAAGACAGAGGCCATGGTGAAGCACCCCTTACCCCTCTGGTTTGTAGGGCTGTAGAGCTGCTAACGTGGAAGAAACAGGGTAAGTATGGAAGCAAGAAGAAGGCAATATATTCATTCACAGAAGTCCAGTTAATGGTTATTTTAGTTGATTAGCTAGCAACTTCATTTTCTCCCTCATGAAATTGCCTCCACAGATCCTTACTTCTGGAGCTTAATCAGCAGTAGCAATCCATCCCAGGAGTGGGAGATCAGGAGTACTTAATTAAAGAGGGACTGTAAGGCAACTCTCCCAAATTGGATATCTGATCTAGCCTTGGCATCAGGAGAGCAATGCTAGGTAAAAGTGTTTATCAAGCTCCATGTAGCCACTCTGCAAATCTCAGAGATGGGAATATGATGCAGACAGCTTGTAGAAGCTGCTATAACCTGAGTAGTATGGGTTTTAAGGCCATCTGGTACCTGAACACCTGCCTACAAATAACACATACAAATCCAAAAGATGGTCCAGTTGGATAGCCTCTGTGCTTAGATTCCCCACTGGAATTTTGTCCAAAAGCAGTACACAAGCTGTATGAAGGTTGGAAAGACTTTGTTCTCTCTGGTCAGTAATCAAGTGCCCATTTCAAATTTAGGTGACAGGATCAAAGCTAACCCAGGTGAGTCAAGGGTTTGGGTAAGAAAACTGCTGAAAATCATAGACTGCTGTTCCCACTAACTTTTGGTAAAACTCCAGAATATTCTAAGCTTGTTTTAAGAAACAGAGGGGAAAACCATATGAAGTATGTAATATGAAAGGTTTGGGAAATAACCTTGCTGTCAGAAGTATAATTGGACACCAAAGTAAATTTTGAGGATAGGTGGCAAAGACCATCGGCAAAATAACAAGGAAAGATCCAAGAATATGTATATAAGCCCAATTTTGCTGGTCCAAAAGCTAAGTATCTGCTTTGCTTGTAAAGACACACATTGTGGACAGAGGAGTAAAAAAGGGTGTCCTGGCAGCTCAGATGTGCTCTTCTGAAGGAAGCAAGAACTAGCACAAGCTAGATAAATGACATTCTGATAAATGGCAAAGTACATTCACTTCTAAGGCCTCCTGTTTTCCTGCGGAAAGATTACACAAGTCTAGAGGAATTTCATGAACATCATCTGGCAAACTAGGTGATTTGGGATTGGAATTGCTTTCAGCTATACAGTCAAATAAGGAAGTGGGATTTCAAAGTCATGATTTTTGAGTGGCAGATCTGAAAAAGCCATGAAGGGGGTCGGATGGTGAAAGAGTTTTGCCTGTTAAGAGCTTTGGAAAGAAGTTTTTGTATTCTGCAATTTTGAAACAAACTACCAAAAATGGTGTTGGGGCAATAATGTAGTGGGGAACAATGTAGTGATCCAAGGTCATTTGCCTCTAGCTCAGCTCTCGTTAGGTAGCCAGAGGTTCCAGGACTTAGCAGTGACGTCAAAAAAGTGATGATTCTTTAACCAAAAACAAGCACTGCATGACTCTGCTCTGTGTATTTCTGATGTCCATTGAATTCATTGAAGGACTGTGCACAGGTCTGGCTGCATAAATTGAAACTTATAACTTTTAATTACACCATTTGTGGTGTGTGGCTTTTAGAATGGCCTTGAGAGTCAGGAGCACTGGAAGATGGTGAAGTTTGACTTGCCTGCATGTACATATATTTAAAAAAAAATCTTCAGCACTCTTTTAAGTTGTATTTCAATTCAATTTTATCAAAACTAATATTGTAATAATATGGTGAAGTCCTGAACTCAAATGTAAGTGTTAAAGTTACATTGAGCTCAGTAGGGCTGGAGAGGTATACAGTAGTGAGATTAAAATTTGAACCTTACTTCTCCTGCTGAGCTAAGAACATGTGTGATGGTTTGCAGGATAATGGTATTTAACTGTAATCTTCTTGAGGCATGAATGGCATTCCATTGATTTTCTACAACTGAACTTGGTACTGCTGATTAATAAAACAATAAATACTGAAAATGATCTATTTTGTGTTTTATTAACAATTTGCATTTCTTACAGTATTTCATTTTCAATAAGTATAAAATCATACCCTTGAATGGTAAGATGTAATTGCTGATCATGTATCTCTTTGTTCCAGACACTTTTATAAAAGTGTATGTATTATGTATGATGTGACCTTCAAATGTCATGAATGCGTTGTGCAATAAACTGTCAATATTTGTGGCTATAAGGTACTAGATGACTTTTACAATAATTGGAACAGCTTTATTAAAAGCTTGGATCACTCAGCTGGTTAAAGAGAAAGACACAGGCCAATGTTCATCTGGGAGTTTCCTTCTGCCAACTGTTAAGTGAAAGATATTGTAAGGTGCTTAAGATGTCTTCTTTCTTACAATAAAACCCAAAACAAAACAGTTAAGAAGGTCTCATACGAAAAATATTCTCTCAAAAAATATTTTTTTTCCACCATGCTCAATTTTTGGTCAAAATAGAGCTCTGTCAGCTAATGGCAAGTAAACAACCCTGTGTTTTAAGTGCTAAATCTGAGTTTCAATGTCTTTTGGTCACACGATTCTTCAAAGAAATGAAACAGCTAAAACGATGTACTCAGAAACTGTGTTTGATCTCTGATTATCTTAAAAGGTTTTAAAATTTTAGAAAAAATTGAAAAGTAAGACTGCTAAGAACTCCAGAAAAAACCTCTGTAGGGAATTTGATTGAAATGAAAAGAAGAGGATAAGAAGCATTTTGTGATTAACAAAATCTTAATTTTGTTTAAGTGTTCCATTAATATCTCTCTGTGCTGTACACACAGACTCTCACACGTGTCTCAGAGTTCCACAATGGAAAGCATTAAGATATAACCAGCACTGCATACATGCAGTATTGCCATGCAAAGTGTTTTGAACCCATGGGGTGTGAAAACCACCAATCTTCAAGTGTGTGGTGCTCCAGGAGGGGGCTTAAGGTGTGTGTGCAGCCACCACATCACCAGTTACTCAGAAATTGCTTACGATATTTTGGCTCCCTTCCTGTTGAACTTGAAAGAACACCCAGCTACTCCCCTGCAGCCCAGGGTGTTGGCTGTGACTGCCATTTGTCCACTTCCATAAGCTGCAAGTCTTGCCTCATACAAATGGTTCTGGGCATTTTACTTCAGTTTAATTTAACTCTGCCAGTAACTAATTGTTAGCAGAGGCAGGGTGGTTTGTGCCTGTTTGTCTGTGTGGTTCAGAGAGCTAAGAGGGAATTCTCATGTCAGACGTGGTATCTTTTTATTTACCAGTGGAACTTTTGTATAATCTTTATTTCTAATAATACAAACAATGTGAATGCTGCTTTCTCACTAGTAGGCCTGCTTTCCAATTCTCTTCTAAAATAGCTCTGTGTTTAAACAAATTCTCTGCCAATCCATAGTAACAGTTTAAGATTTCCATATATGGTCATTATAAAACCTAAATCCTTGATGGAACAATAGAGACAGCAAGTTGTTCCTGACCTAAGACATTAGTAACTCTTTTCTGGAGGCCTAAAATATAACTGTAATATTTAGTAATATTAGAAACCTTCATTTTAAGCCATGAACTTCACTAGCAAAAAAGTGTAGTGACATCCACTAATAGGGTTCTAATTTCAAACTATGAGCACAGGGCCAGATTCTGTTCTCATTTACAATGGACGATACTCATTGAAGCTACTTCAGGTGGCTAGAAAAATATGATTAATTAAATCCCTAATTATATTCCTATTTTCCACTATTTTCAGTACTATTAAAGCTTTCTCTTAGGAATAGGCAAGAAAGGTAAAGCATGTTTTCCCAGAAACTTTGCATATCCTGTGCTGCTTCCCAGGGAATGAGGTGGCTGAGTCCAGGCATACTTGCATAAAGGTGACAGCAGTGACAGGATTAACACACTAAATATCTTCTAATTCCTTTCTTGACATTAGATTTCCTGCCACAAGATGGGCTAATCTGGGTGGTTTATAGATCATCAAAAAATAGCTGTGGTCACTACCACTTCTCGTTGCACCATGTTTCATTAACTTTTACAGGCAGTTCTGAAGAACTGCAAATATTTTGAATTTCAGAAATATATAAAAACCTGGGATTATATGCAGCTTTAAAGGCTTCTGACCACATTTTCAAAGGGTTCTTTAATAGTGTCGAAAATTGTGCAAGAGCAAACACATCCTTGTAAGTCTGATTACCTATTTTGTGAGTTGATTACCTTTTCCATGTGATTGCCTGTTTTTGGCTAATTTGGCAAACCTTGTGTCGACAAATTCCAACTGACTTCACTGATGATTTAGGCTTCATGAGGGCTGCAATTTAGCTCCTTTGAACATGAAAGCACCTCTTTGTGAATCCTTGCACTTTCACATGCATGCAGCAAATAAATGCTCTGGTGAAATTTATGGGACATGTATGTAGATGTTCCTTTCAGAATCTGGCTGCTAACGTGACTGAAGTCAGTGCTGCTGCCTAACCGAGAGAAAACAGTTTTCTTTTTACAAAAGCAATCCACCCTTTTCTAATCATGTTTATAGGGTCACCCCAGACAGGTGGACCGGTCGTAGAGAAGATATATGGAAATATCAAATAATTTGTTCCCTTTTCCTCTTCATATGAGTGCATAGATAGCTTCTCCTTTGAGTACACAGAATCACTGTCCACCTAAGTGTGTCTTCTCTTTTCTGGCAGTATCCACTGAAGTTGGCACTTGTTCTCTGTGACATCTGCATCTGTGTGCTGAGGGCACTGCTGGCATGGCCGTGGCTCATTTCTGGGTAGACCATTTCTGATAGCCAGTAGTAAGATATCGACTGCAAAAAAGGATTCACTGGTCTCTTTCTCACTTTCTTTTAACCTTCTGCTGTAAAGGCGCTCCTGGCTCCAAAACTGATTGTTGGGATTATCTGTGTCTGTGGAAACTTCCTTTCTGCCTGTGGCAGTGATGTGGAACCAGCCTGATCTCCCTGCTAGATGAGGAGTGGTGGCTTTTAGGCCCTCCTCTCCTGAGAACTGGGCATCTGTCTGAAGAAGGGCAATCCCTCAAATACTGATCTTATGGATTGGTTAATTTTTATCTCAGTCTGTGTGGCAAAGAGGTTTGCTCACATTTTGGCCAGATTGGCTCTTTGATTATGCAGTTAATTGCCACCTTCTGATATGGATGTTGCAGTGAACTTTCTTTCCTTGCATTTGTTCCATGAGAACGTGGGCACGGTCACATTAAGTGCAGCTGAGGCATGGTATGCAAAGACGCCCTGTCATACCTGCCCAGAAGCTGCTTGGTGGCTGAATTCCTCTGTGTCCTGTGTCAGGGAGCGCTCTCTGCCTGCCCAGCAGGTACAGCACACGCAGCAGCAGCTGGGGACTCACAGCTGCTCCTGGTCCTTAGACTGGCACAAACACCAGTTTCATGTACAGAACTGAATGTTGCTTTTCGCATTTCTGTCCACGGCTTTTGCTGCGAAGAGACTCTTTTAAAGTGAAAGGAAAGCTCAGTGAGAGTAAGTTCAGAGGCAAGGCTCGGAAGTCTTACATCTAGCAGACTTATATCTATATCATACTTTAGTCTCTCATTTCCTGCACTTGGATCAGGAAAGGTTGGGATGGGCAGGAAGATATTCAGAACACCGACCTGCCTATAATGGAAGTGGATAGTAAAAAAGGCAGTGAAATCCCGCGTGCATCAAATGCACATCGTACAGACCACATAACTCAGAGAACCACAATGGCTGTAAGATAAGTAACTGTTCTCTTTCCTTCCTGATCTTTTATCCTCAGAATTCAGAAGCCCCCCAAACCATAGCTCAAATCCTGAGTAAATCATGAATTAATTTGTGGAGGCCAGTCTGCAGATTCTGCAGATCTGTAAAACTACTTTTTGCTGTATTTTTGCACAATTTAACAGAGCTGAGAGTTTCTGCTTGTGAAGGGGCTTTCAATAACGGGAGAAGGGGGAACATCAGAGGTGTAGAATACACGATTATTGGTAGAGCTGAGGATTTTTCATTCCCCACGTATTCTGATGTTGGCATGGTCTATATTCACCAGTTTACTTCTTAACTTTTTTCTTGCCAGTCTCTTCTTTTTTTCACCCTTCAGTTTCCACAGATCACTTTTGAGAGACTCAGTAAAAGAAAACCTTGGTAGCAGAGTCAGTGAGACTTAAACACATTTTAAAGTTAAGCACATTTTAAACTTAAGTGCTTTGACAAAGAGGTACAATGTGCCAAAATGGGGCCCTAGCAAGAAGCTGGGTTAGCATTTGATGGGGAGAGTCGGCAGCCTTGAACATATCTTTTCATTGTTTGGAATAAAAGAACTTAGATGTAAAGCTGCTCATTCAGGTAGCGATGGCCTCCAGCGCTTCGGTGGGCTTTGTAGGCAGAGGAATTCAAAAGAAAACCCCTCAGCCCAGCTTTAAAGTCTTAGGAATGCTTTCACTGTGGGAAGAAAAATTCTTCAAGGTAAGGCCCCTGTTGGAGTAAAGCCTTTGGAGCTATCTACTGTATGTCTACTTAAATCTAAAAGAGAACTCTTCAGACCACCCACATCTTTCTTTGCTTCATTGTTGTTTTCAGTTTGCTTTTTCAGAGGGATTAGTGCTAGAGTAAACTCCATCGTCTTGCTCCCTTGAAAAAATTCAATTTTGTGTAAAGTGAAAATTAGACTCTTAAATCTGCAAAGAGAGCTGTTCATCTTACAAATTTATTCTTTTTTATTGGGCCACACATATTCTAGATAGAAAGATAAAAGGCAAATGGATAACAGGCCATCATTTAGAGTGACATATAGCAAAACATAACTAGTAGAGTTATTCAGTAAATTCCTTCTGAGTGGCTTGTTAACTTTATCTATATATTTATCTATAATGCTCATATAGTATTTATTGAAAACCAAAATAAAATCCTGCAGCTTATCATCATGCATTCCATGTTTTGCACTTCAGAAAAATCTTTTTGCACTCAGGAATTTTTTTTTTTCCCCCAAAGAAGCTTAAGCCATAATTATATACAACTTTTGAGGAGTAAAAACGGGGAAAATCTAAACTCTTTAGGGATATTGGAATTATAGACTAGCACCTATGTATGTTTTCCTGGACTCACAAAGACAAAATAGACTCCTGTAGTATGCAACTTTACGTACTTGAAGATAATTCAAAATGACATTTACTAGCTTTCTAACTTAAATATTATGCTTTAACTCTGCAGTCTAAGAACAGTCAGAAAATGTTAAACAAGAATGTGATGTGAAAACAATCTGATTTGCCTTTTGAAAAGTTGTAATATCTTGATCACATACATGACTGAGATAAGCATTTATATATATATATATATATTATTTTTTAATAGCTCTATCATCCCCTTCTTTCAGCTTTAAGCAAAACAGTTTAGAGGAACCATTTTATAATACATACTGAAACGCCTGTTAGTGTTACCTTTTCCAGAAACATGGTATTTGGGTCTCTGCTACTGTGAGAATGGATTTTATTAGAGCCAAATGTTTAAGTCTTTCTTATGTCCCATTACTTCCATTTAAAAGGCAATGCTGTGTAAACTGCACTGTGTTTCCTGACAGCTTTAGTTTCATATCAAATGGGCAAAGACAGAACATTTTTAGTCTGTAGTTTATGGTTGAAATAATCAAGACTCCGCGTGCAGGTTTTAACTCTGTGCTCCCCACCTGGATCTAACCCAGATAGCTCAGCTCTGCGCGGGGTGTGATGCTGTGTCCATGTGTCCTGCTCCTGACGTGCCAGGAGTGTCAACCCGGGTCACAGCTTCAACATTTGCTGTGGTTTTTGGTGAAATCATCAACTGGTGCTTGTGTGTGATGTTACACGACCCTCTATGTACAGGATGATGGATGAGCCTTGTGTGCTTTGAATAATGACTTTTTTTTTAAATGCCCTACATTTTTTGCAATTTTTATGTCAGTCTTTTGTAAGTTATTTTATTCCTTGCCTGCTTGGATAAAAGCAGCTCATTCAAGATGGCTGAAATGAGTTTTTCTTTATATCAGGAGAGAGAAGAGGTGTCCTGGAGTCTCACCCATTGTGTTATGATGCAAAGAATAAGTGTAGCTGTGAACTCTGAAGGAGAAAACGCAGGAGCTGCGGGTGCAAGGGAGATGGAATTCCCCCTCATCTGACCAGTTTTTTTCACAAGATATTAGGCCACTCTCTAAGTTGCCTGTTGTAATTCCAATGCTGAATTTTGCAGAGGAAGTTGGTTAGCTTTGTGTGTAGACATTGTCGGTGCTGTTGGACCCCCCCGTCACTGCAATTCTCTTGTTTTAGGAGGTTTTAACACACTGGTGCAAACTTTTTCCCTCTAAAAGCATACAGGATTTTACAAAACTTATAAATTAAATAGATTCAACAAAACAACAACCTCAAACTTTTGGGGAAAAAATTAATAGGAACTAAGCAAAAGAAGAAATCAAACCAGCTGCTGACACAGCTGTTTCTTTTCTTGTATAATTCAGTATATAAAGGTACCATATGCTGCTTAAAATGATGATAGGAAAGATGAAATAATTTAAGACAATAACAGGAAAATACATGAATTGTCAGCATTCTGTCAGATTTAAAGAATGAAATAGACAGGTGTAGTATTGACATGTTTAACTTTGTGTTTTGTTAGCAGTTTTAGTGAGAACAACTTCTGACATGTGCTGAAGTGATGTGAGAACATTTCTGTGTTGCAGACATTGGAGAAGAAGCTGGGAGATCTGTAGGAGTCCAGCAGCCAGCTTTACTGAGAGACAGGAGCCTTGGTTCTGCCATGAAAGACTGCCCATATTGTGGAAAAACTTTCAGAACATCCCACCACTTAAAGGTCCACTTGAGAATACACACAGGTGAGAGGAACAAGTGAGCGGAGCACTGTCGGCACGAGCCGTGTGTGTGGGGGGTTAACACAAACTGTGCCTAGGAACCGTAATTCCCACTGTAGATTTGGACTTATTAGTTGGAGAAAGTCTTTTGAGAAAGATGTATGACAGTCTTAAATAAAAGCACAAGGAATGTGTTGTTGGATAAAGACCACTTTAATAGAATCATCTTTTCCCAGTTGAGGTTATTTCTGTCTCCTTCCCTGCTTCATCACTGTTTCCTTCAATTACCCTTGTCCTTCAATAGGCATAAGCCTATTGGTTTCAGACTTAGTTATACTAACTGCTTCAAAGGCCTTCCTTAGCATCTGCTTAGGGATTCTGCATGTTTTTCTCAGTTACTATTTTTGTTCCGTTTAGCATGCTCATTTTTAACCTCTTGCTGTTCATATGAATGCATCAGCTTCACGGATCTGCTTTTTTTTCTCCCCACTAGAACTCACACGACTTAGTACTTGTAAGTAATAAAACTTATCATGCTTTACACATGGTAAAATGTCCCATATTTTATTTCAGTAACAATCACATCATTTTACCCTACGGAGATTTGCTACTGGGCTGGAAACTCACTTTGTTTTGGTATTTCTTTCACTGGGAGGACTGCTTTCAATACTAGTTATTTCTAGCCACTCCATTTAAATTATAATATTTTGTTTGCTTGAAAGTACATATGTGCATGGCAAGGTTCATGTAGAGAGACACAGTGTGTGTTGTTTAAGAAGACTTAATCCATAATTAAATTCTGACATAAAATGTTGTAATCCTCAGGTCCTGTTGACATAATTTGAAATTCCGTATATGGTCAATAGGATCCTGTTTTCTTCCCAGTGTTAATTGTCATGGTAGGCTTTGGGAGAGTATTTAAAACTGGGGATTTGGGATATTTCTTTTTGGGAACAGACATAATGGGCCCCATAATTGTAATTTTATTTTTAAACTATTTAAATTGAATTTCAGAATTTTACTTTCCTAATTGGAAAAATAATTGCATGAAGAAACACATTCCACCTATACCTCCTACTTGAAAAGCTTCACTTTTAATTTTTATTTCACTGAAGTACCAGAAAAGCAATGTATTCCTCCATTCCCAAAATCAGCAGTCATATTTCTCCCATGTGCTTGTGCAGATCGAGTACTTAATGTTGGGTTTGTGAATGTGAGGCCTGATTTTGAAAAATTGAAAATTAAAATTATTTAAAGGAAAAAGTATTATTGTTGAAATGGGAAAATTTGTTCCCTATATTTTTGTTCTCCTTTCTTTGCATTTTGGAGTAGGAGTATACCACACTGAAATTTAAAATTTGGCACCCTAATGTAGTTTTGTCTGATTGGATTGCAAACCATTTAGGGCAGGAATATTCTTCTCTGTGTGTTGAACTTTGTAGGGAAAGAAAAGAAGAAACACAGTGAAAACTCTGTTTGTGTGCTCTCTAATGTACTAAAAGTAAAGAAATTGCAGTTATTTTATTGGAAAATAATCTTATTACTATGGAGTTTAAAGAGTTTGACATTTTTAGTATTTGAGAGGCAAAGAAAAATTTTTTAAAATAGCATGAGGTTACCCATCTCTTAATTTTGTTTTATTATATAGTGATCACTTTGTTCTTCTGTTAAACATGGCAGTGATTACACATTTGGTATTTGTGCCTTAGAACTAATGGAAAGTAAATTAATTACAATGGAAATATTCCATAAAAATTGCATATTAATACTGACTAAAGAAAATTAAAACAAGAAAAAAGTAAACTGTATAATATAAAAAAAAGAGAAAAAAATGAAACTATGAAAACAACATTTACAATATATTTAAAAATAATTATAATTTTAAAATAGGTAAAGATCAATTTCCATTAGGTTGAGAACAAAGTCTTTGTAAAAAATGACAAGCATATATTTAAGTGAAGCAATGTTTTACATATTGGAAATAATCCTAATAAATAATATAAAAATGTAAATTGGCAAATTACTAGAGTTATTAAATAAAAATTAAGTTGCTTTGCAGTAAGTGGAAGTGATGTAATAGATACCAGTTATGAAACAAATATTGGTTAGCTTATACTTACCAGGGACAGTTTCCTGCCTTTTATGTCACACTCTGTCTTTATTATATGCCTGGATCATATAACTGACTGATAAAAAACACTTTACTGTATTTCTCCACTACATTAACTCAATTACTGTTCTTGTTCTCACAGCACCTGTTTGTTAGAGATGAGCTCAAGCAGTTCAGCAGAAGTCAGGCTCCTTCGAACATCTGTGTGTTTGGAGGCACACGACTGGGTTGGTTTGGTGCTCATGCCAAGACCAGACCCAAAGGCTGATCCAGCCAGGAGGTGCTTCTGTGGCAATTGGCCCAAAAAAGCTGGAGAAGCAGCTTAATCTTGCACGAGAGGAGGAAGCTGTGCTCTGTTTTTGAAGAATTAGCCTGTGGCTTGGGTTGCTTCTTTTTTTCTGTTGGATATTTCATGGTTGCAACCTACTCCACACTGAGTGCCAGTTTCTGTGTAGTTCGCTATCACATAAAAAGCCTGTGAAGGTAGAAAAAACAAACAAACAAATCAAAGTTTTATTTAGCACTCTCAGTTTTGTCCCAACACAACTGTAGAGGATTTTTCTTATCTAGCTCAGTGATATTCAGGCAGGAAGAGCTTTAAGGGGAAGATAGCAAGACATGATTTCTGATTGTTCCCATGAGATAAGCGGAAAAGGGCATAATTATGTGAAATCAGTTTCTCCTCTTTCTTGCTCTAAAAACAGTTGATGGATGAGACAATTCCCTGGGACAGCCATGAAAGAAGAGAGGAAGGATTTTCAGGCCAAAATACTTGTGAGCCTTGGGTCTTAGAGAAGACGGACAGAACTCTTCTGTCCCTCTCAGATGAGCTCTTTGTGCTGACCAGTGACCAGAGAAGGGCTGTGCTGCCCCCACAGCTCACACAAACTCTCCGGGGAGGAGAAGCAGGCACAAGGGCCCACTTTGGGAGTCAGCCTCCTTGCTATAAAATAATACCTAATACAGCTGAGAAGGTTATTACACAAAAAGCTCAGAGATGCTCAGTCTTCGTGAAAAAGAAAACCATCTGAGTATCTCAGACATATAATGTGCTGTATGCAGGTGATTCCAGAGCTGTCGTTTTGCCCCTCTGGAGGCAGCAACTTAAGGTTCCTTCATTCAGGGAGCTGAGCATCTCCTTTCTGTTCCTGAGCACTTTCAACCCCCTTGAATCATGAGTGAATGTGGGTTTTACATTCCATGCCTTGGCCTTTGGACTGTGCAGGAACAGTTAAGTGTAAAAAATTAAAATTTCTTATGTCCTACCTTTGACAGGGGACACTTTATGTAGGAGCTGGGTTCAGATTGGCTCTAGCACCTCTTCGCACCTTGCAGTAGCCCTCAGAAGCTACTGCAGTTGCAGACCAGTTTGGGTTTGTGCTGTCATTTGATGCCCAGGTATATTCCCAGTATGACAAAATTAAACCCCTTGAGTAAAGAAAAAAGGATAATGTTCACGAGCAAAAGAAAGATGGTTGGGATTGTGCTAAACTGAAGGAACCTAAGAAAGAGATGAATAGGAAGAAAAAACTTGGGCTGTGTCCATTGACTGAGAGTCTGTTACGATATGTATGACACACATCTTGCATATATTAGATGTATTATATGCATTTACAGTGTTACTGCATTTTCTCTTGGAAATGTGACTAGCCAATTTTAAACCATGCTTAGATGAACTGATGAAATACAGTAAAAATGGTGCTGTTTTAAATGAATTCAATTCACATTTCCTTCCTAAAAAAAGACTGCCTGTTGCCATTCTCTGAAGGCGCTTGTAGTGGGATGAGCAATATGAATAATTAAGGAAAATGGGTATGTGTGCTCCAAGAGGAGACAATTTTGGTATTGAACATCCTTTATTCTTACATTTCTAAGATGAACTAAAAGGACTTTTCATTTCTCTAGATTCCTCCAGATTTCCCATCCTTAACATTGTACAGCATGCCTTTTCTCCTGTCTTAATGACATCCCAAACTTTTGTTGAAAATAATTGATTGAATTTAAATTTCCTTAAAAGTTTAAGAGGTAATGTTACAGTATAAATTTCCTACCAAACACTAAGTAGGGAAATATCCATTAGTGAAATTAACTACAGTTTCTAGGTAGCTAACAATGTGCAGTATACAGTAGGGCATGGCTAATGAACACTGCAGTGGGTGATATTTCATTATACAAATTAATGCTCACATTTTAATGGGAAAGTCACATAATGAATCTCAGCTTCAGTGACAGCAATTAGAGACACAGATTGTCCCCTTCTGGACAAGGCACTGTTTAGCAATAAGCAGCTGTGTAAAAAGTCTTCAGGTTTACAACGTATATATATGCTATGAGGGAATTGTGTACAGTTTATATTA
The DNA here is from genome assembly GCA_013397845.1 of Melanocharis versteri. Lineage (NCBI taxonomy): Eukaryota > Metazoa > Chordata > Aves > Passeriformes > Melanocharitidae > Melanocharis > Melanocharis versteri. Next base: position 470,101 of record VZTG01008972.1, on the reverse strand, counting down.
ATGTACTGAATCTTCCCTGCAAAGTAACAACCGTATTTATCTCTCTGCGTTTTAACTAAGTAAAGACATGTAAAAAGACTGAATAAATATTGCAGATGAGATATAAATAAAGGAAAATATTCAATTATAAAAGTTTATAAAAATGAAAATATTTTCTATTGATGGCAGGTGCACAGATGAAAAATCTTTAATAAAATGAGTAAAAACATCAAAATTCTGTCCTGTTACAGGTAGTTTCATCCTATATAATAGAGAAAAATGACTCGTAAAGGAAAGTAGTAAAGAGAATAAGTTAACTAGTATTTCTGACAAACAGATTAATTGTGTGGTGAAACATGTGCAGGATCCAAAAATAATCCTACAGAACCTTTGATATTCCATTTGGTTTAAAAAGTGTGAAGTGAATGATTAGAATGATAAAAGAAATTACCGTGTAAGAATAGGCATAATAATGAACTAATTAAACCATACAGCAATTCATTTCTAAAATATCTACTGCACAATGGATAAAATAGGTTATCAATAACTGTTTCAATGGTAAAATAAAAAATGCTGGAAAATGTTTTCAATATTTTCATTAAGCAGTATTCTCTGGAATTATAAGATGTTTGATTTCATTTGCTTTGCATGAAAGCAAACTGTAGCTGGTTAAGAAACGTGTGAGGTCGAACTGCAACTCACATTGTCCCTGAGTGACTGTCACAACCCCACTGCAAGTGGGGCTGCCAAGTGGTTGGGGTTGGGGTTCTTGCCCTGGTGCTCAGCTGTCACTGCACTGAGGAACAGCACCACGAGGAGCAGAAGGGCACAATCCACAGACAACTCATGAAATCTTATTTAAAAGGGAGAGGGGGGTCGCTCAGTGGGGAAAGGCAGTGTGGGGTGCAGGACAGATTTTTGAGAAGCTGTATGTTAAATATAAAAAATGAATAAAGAAGCTCACAGCAATAAGTTTAAATAGATCTTTAAGAAGTACAGAAAGGAAAGGGAAACTAAAAGCTATATTAAAAATATGTACATGGCTACAAGGCTTATGGAAAATGGGGTAAAATTCTGTGGATCTGGCAGGCCAAACAATTAGAATCTTGCTAATACTGGACAAGAATGGATAAGAAATTATCAACCATGGTATAGAAGAATAAATAGTCTCCTGCTCTGTTCTCAGAAAGAAGCATGATGGTTTTCATAAGTATTTTCCAATGATACAGTTATGATCCCATTAAGTAATGAGGCTGTTATGCTGTAGCCCACTGCATTTTAATATTTTTTTGAATGAATGAGACTGGACAACTTACAGATAAAATCTTTAAAACCTTGGCTGAAGAGCTCTCCAAATCATTAAAGTTCATTGAAAAAAACCTCCAAAATCATCTTGGAACACAGAGCAAGATCCAGAGCACTTGTAGTAGTAAAAAAGCTCTGGCTATTCTTGTATTTCCCAAAAGAAAGTATATTAAGACCTTGAAATTAGGACTACCCTGACGTAAGTTTGGGGCAAAATTGCAGAATGAATTTGTTAACTAATTGAAAATTGGTAGCATAGTTAATTCAATTTTATTTTATGAAAGGAAATTTTATCAAGTTTCTTCTCATAAAAGCAGCTAGTTCTACAATCCCCCCAACAAAAACCCCAAGAACAACAACAAAAAAAACCAAACCAAAACAAACCACAAACAACAAAAAAAACCACCCACAAAAAAAAAATCCCCCAAAAATCAGTATACAGGATGAAAAGGCTCATAAACTCTCGGTTTCACAGCAGCGCTTTCAGCTCCATCTATTTAGAAGACTATATAAAAATCACTGTTGATAAAATTTACCAATGGCACAAAAATGGTAAGATGCTAAAAATCATGGGGAGGCACTGATTAGTCACTTAGTCAAGTGGGCTCTTTTCAACAATATGAATTTTAAATCAGCAATATATAAAGGAAAAAAAATATTAGAGGTGGTGATGAACTGGGCCTGGGACTGTGGTAGAGAAGCAACAGAATATGAGCTGTTAGTTGATTGCTAAATCTATGGATGCAAACACAGTCTTGGACTGTATAAAATTGCTATCAAGTTGAAATTTCATCAAAGCTTTAGTGGGTACCCATAATTTAAAAGGACACTGAAAAATGGGGAAGGATATTCCACTCAAGGATGAGAGAAGGTGAAGAAGTGACTGTTTTGCTGTCTGCAAATACCTTCTTCAGGAAATAGACTTTTTAATTTCAAAAAATCTGTTCAATCTAACAGGGAAAAATGTAGCAATGTTCAGTAGCAGGAAGCAGACACTGGACAAATTAAAGCTGGAAATAAGACACACATTTTGAGCAGTAAAAATACTTAACCAGTCAAACAGTTTACCTAGGGACATGCTAGAGTCTTATTTGCTGCTATTGTTGAAACATAATTTGTTTAAACTAAAGCAAGTAAGTTTTGTTTCAAAATGTAGTTACGCTCCGGTGCTGGAATTATTGTGTGAGGATCTTTGGCTTGTGTCGTAGAACAGATAAGACTAGATGATCATAATTGTCCCTTCTGGCCTTAAAATCTGTAAATCTAGTTATAATCTGGCTGTGGTCTCCTTGCACAGCCCGTAGCAGATGGTTCCCCTGACCAGTAGGGTCAGGTTGTGCTCTGAGCAGGACTGGGGATCTCCTGCATAGGTTGTACGGCTGGGTTGTTTATAAACCTGCTATACAAACAGACCTGTTTCTACTGGGCAACATGTCTGTTTCCAGTTATCTACCAAGCTTTTGTGCAGATTTTACAAGCAGCATTGAATTTTTATTGTTTTACTTTATCCTGATATAAAATAGTTCCTCTGAGATATCTCGTGTCTTGTAAACCAGAGCAGTAGGTAGATCAGAACTGTGATTATGCTGCCCAGATAAGATAGTGCCTATAAGATTTTGCGGTTTTGTTAATTGTACATGCTGGAATATTCTCTCATCCTACTCCATTGTGGAAGAGTTTGCAGAGATGCAAACAGGGCCAGAGAATTAGCAAATTCAGGGTGGCCATTGCCTTTGTGAACAATGAAAAATGACTCTTGGATATGAAATGCAGAAAATTATTTGGAAAAAGTCATGTTCCCTCACTCCTACATGGCAACGTTAATTTATGTGAACTGATATTAAGTGTTAAATAACTCATCCAGACACTGCTCTTGGCAATAATACCAGGGTAGTCATTACACTAGGATGAATTCTCTGAAACCTTTCCTCAAAGTATGAGGCACAAACAGGTTGTCTTCTAACAAGAATCATAGCCTACCTCCCTTGTCCCCTGCAGTGTTCTTTGGACATATACCACTGCTTTTGCTGATAGAATCCTGAAAATTAGTGGTCCTTTGGGTTTTCCTTTGAAACTGGCTTGGTTTGAGGTTAGACTGGGATTTTTCCCACAGCAGCTTATAACTCTGTTTTGTCATTTGTACAGGGTCTTACACAGGGTGTAGCTGGTTATTAATTTGAATGGATGAAGTAGCATCTAAATAACTGCACAATTACTGAATTTAGGAAACACTGACAGACTAAATTAAAAAGATTCAAAGATGATTGACTCCATCCTACTCCCTTCTCCCAGTGCCTGCCCTCGAAATAGCAGCATTTAAGACTGCTTTGAAGTAAACTAACCACTGCCAGTATTTGGATCTGGAAGAGAAGAGCGAGGTTTTGAATAGCTCCCTTTGAACAATGCTATTTGGCCAGTCCTGTATTGCAAAGGTGGCACAGTGTGTTGCTACATGTTGAGTTCAATTTCAGACCTTCAGCTTTAGATCTCATTTCTCGCCGTGTGAGGGGTGGGAGCACCGCAGAGGCAGCACACCAAGGCTGGGAGAGATTTGAACTTTTTATCACGCTGTCTCAGTCAGTGTCTTCTTTCAGTCCAGTGCTTATGGCACTGGTGGCGAGCTGTGTGCACAGCTCCTCTGCTGAAAGGAAGCTCACTCTGTGGAGAGGCCTTAGAGCAGAAAATGGAATGACTTCAAGGCTTAGCAATTCAGAATAAGAGTATGTTGTGCCCAGGGCTTTAGACTGAAGGTACTTTTAGAAGTACAAAATAGAACTAGTATTTGCTCTAGTTAGCATTTTTTAACTTACTTGTACCCATTTTTATATATGTATACTGCTTTAAGCAGCTTCTGCATGTTTTTAGCAACATCAGTACAGACTATATTACAAATTTCTCCTTCTCCCTGCAATAGTTCTCCAGCAGTTGACACAGTGCCTGCAATGCTGGGACACACTTTTTGATGGTGCCACTTGATGTGCAATGCAAACACAGTGAACTATCATTAGAATAAAAGGAAGTGCTCAATATAATTGTGTTAAAGATTTCCGTAAAGGCATAGGGGATGCTGAGGAAGAGCTTTTCAATTAAGAGGAGTGAAAATTCAAAAGTGCGAACATTTAACCCTGTAGAGTCTGGCACTTATTTTTCACCAGTCTCGTTATGTCTTAGGCAATACTTGAACTACTTAAGTCATGTCAGAGGTCACCAGTGACTGCTGACAGTAACTGGTGGGACAAACATCAGAAACAACTGAAAGTGGCTCCAAAAATACTGCGGTGTGTAGATGCTGCAAACCCAGCATTACTGCCTGTCCCAGTTCTGACTGGCAGCACAGCTGCCAGAGTTTGCACACTCCCAAACAGCCCTGTAGAATGCAAACAAATAGACAGCCACTGTCTGCTGTCCCCTTGTCCCTGCTCCCAAAGGCCTGTGATGGGGGTGTGTGCTCAGGTGCCCCGCTGGGACCAGGGAAGCCCCGACAGGCGTGATCCGTCTCAGGTTCGTGGTTCAGTGGGAACTGAAACTGGAGTTTGTTTTTGCACAACTCCCGCTTAACGCAGCCCCTGCTCCTCATCGGTGAAACTCCAGAGCTTAATTAGGTGATTGGGAGAGACTCAGAAGTTTCATTGAAATGTTTAAATCTGATTTCTTCTGTTAAACTGTGTGGAGCAAGGCCTAAAGCATGAACCATGCTAATTACTACCTCACCGTCTGTTAAGCACCTCTTGTTTGAGGTTCTGCGCTTTTCTTCTCTAAAAAGGTCGATTGATGTGGTTTGATATAAAGCTCTCATGTCTCAGCGTTTAGCTTTAGGATTACGTTATGGATTTAGAATTTCCACTGCTCACAAGGTGCTTTGGGCCTGGCTGGACTGCAGCACGCATCCAGCCCCTGTTCATGTCAGTGAGCTCTCGTGCAGCGCTCCATGGCCATGGGAGTGTTCTGGGCTCGCATCTCATTACGAAATTCCTGCCATCACTGGGAGTAGCAGCTCCCCAAGTACTTACCAGCCCTTCAACTGAGCCTCTAGCTCAAATAACAGAAGTTTGAAAGCCTTTCCATTTTGTGTTTAGCAGATTTTGAGGTTATTTGAAAACGGATAACTTTCCAGCTGGTTCGGTGAACTACATAATATTATACAGCATTTTTACTGTGGAGGAAGTTTTCAAAACAAATGTTTCCATTATACCATTGGAGAGGCTTGCCTTTGTCTTTTGTATCACTTAGGAAAAAAAAAAACCTACCTAGAGAAAACAGTTTCTTCTTCTTTCAGAGCTCCCTCATAGAAACAATTGCCAGTATTGACCGCTTGCAGGTCTTTCAGATTTCTGTCTCTTTTAGAGAGGATTTTCATATTTCTTCCTTTAAAATAAATTCTGCATTGCTAACAGTGCTCTGCAAAAATTTAGATGTGCCTTTGCTTAGGTGTACATTCTTTTTGGATATGTCTTTATGACAATATGTGAATATTTATTATATGTGTAAAATCTCCTGCCTCTTTGAAAGTATAGGAAGAACAATAAAAGTTTAGTGTGGGCTTCAAATATTTATTTAATTCATGGAAATCATCTTATATGTTTTAAAACTCTATTCAAGCCAAACCTAGAAAAGCGCTTATGGTAGGTAAATTACACATTTTACTACTTGAGCATTAGAAATGTCGTTAGTACAAAATTAAAGGACTGCAAAAACCAGTAGATAATGCTAATTTCAAATACAGAAACGAAATATATTTTGTACTTTTTATTACTCGATTTCTTTTTTACTGACTACTTTTTATTTTAACTATATGTTCTTATATGCTGCAATCATAATGTAGTGTAATGATATTAATATTTTATAGAATCTGTATTTATAGTTCTTTATTTAGAAACAATGCAGTAGGTCTGCAGATCTTTGAATCCTTCTGGAATGGTGCCCTCCAAATAATGATAAATTACTTGTGCAGTATGCCATTTGCTAATTATATCCATGATTTACTGCAGAGCAAGACTTAAATCATTCATTTCAGTCTTGCGTAACAGTGCCATAAAATTTTTAGGTTTAAAAATGGTTTCCATGTGTATAATTTAAACAAATTTTAGAGCAATTGTATACACAAAATATTGCAACCATCCATTTGTTACATTCTTTGTCTCCCTTTTTTTTAAACTTGTACTTTTAATGATTACTGTGGTTGAAATTGTTATGCTTCATTTTCATAATCATAGCTTTTAATTCTACAACAGTTTTCTACATGTTAGATTAAGAAAAGGATGGCTAATTGTGTGTAGATACCATGTCATTCCTGAATAGCCCCACATTCTGGAAACCCATTTTAGACATACTCAGTTTATGAATTAGTCTTCGATTAAAGGCGTTTATTTTTTAAAAATGATTTATTAATACCAAGATCTTCTTGGTTTTAAGCAGCTAATGCTGATTTTTTAATTTCTTCACTCATGCGTAGACCAAAGTACAGTTAACTCTCTTTATATTTTCCTCTTTGTCCACACCTGTAGGTGAGAAGCCTTACAAGTGTCCGCATTGTGACTATGCTGGTACTCAGTCTGCATCCCTCAAATACCACTTGGAGCGACACCACCGGGAGCGGCAGAACGGAGCAGGACCGCTCTCTGGGCAGAGTGCAAGCCAGGAACATAAAGATGAGACACCAACTAAAAGTTCTGTGTTTATCAGACCAGACATATTGAGAGGAGCCTTCAAGGGACTTCCTGGGATCGATTTCCGAAGTGGCATGGTCTCGCAGCAGTGGACGTCAGGAATGCTGTCTTCAGGCGATCAGCAAGGACAAGCAGCTGGCATGTCATCTGAGGGATCTTCAGAAAATATGAAGGGTTCAGACATATCTTCCAAAGGAACACACTTCTCTGAACTTGGCCGTGCTTACCAGAGCATGGTCGGGAACGGTGTGAACTTTCAAGGGTCTTTGCAAGCTTTCATGGACAGCTTTGTCCTAAGTTCTTTGAAGAAAGAAAAAGAAATGAAGGATAAAGCTCTCTCAGATCCACTTTCAGCAAAAGCTCTGGGCTCAGATGGTGGTGAGGAGAAGATAAATAGCAAGTCCTCACAGCGGAAATCAGAAAAGTCTCAGTACGAACCTCTGGACTTGTCGGTAAGGCCCGACGCAGCCTCCCTGCCAGGTTCCTCTGTCACCGTACAAGACAACATTGCTTGGCATGGCTGCTTATTTTGTTCCTTTACAACTTCATCCATGGAGCTAATGGCTCTGCACCTCCAGGCCAACCACTTGGGCAAGGCTAAACGTAAAGACAGCATCATAGGCAACAGCAAAGAGCAGTCTAGAGAAGTTTCAGCCTCGGTGAACAAAGTGAGCTTGCTCCCCTCTTCCGTGCAGTCCAGCAAGGAGGCAGGAGTTTCAAACATGCTGAGCCGGCTGGACTCGGCTTCTGAGAAAATGACCCAAGGACAAAATAAAGAGACCCTGGGAGAGCAAAAGAGCGCTGCCTGGCCCAGCCACATGGAATCCACTTTTTGTAATTTTACAACAGACTTCTATAAGCAGTTCGGTGTTTATCCTGGTGTTATTGGCACGGGAACACAAAATTCTTGCACCAGTAATGAATCTGAAATAAAAACACAATCCGAAGATGACCCAAATATTCTGCTCTCTGACTCTGTAAATAAAAGTGCTACTGATGACCTTTCTGACATAGCTTCATCTGAGGATATGGAATCTTCCAAGGAAGAAAACATTGAAGATGAGGACATTGACACAGAACCAGATATTATGAATAAGCAGTTGTCTGCCCTAAATAAAGAAAGCAGTGAAGGAGGTGACAATATACAAAGTGCAGTCACCTCACAACCCACACAAGGGCTCGTATCACCACTGCCACAAGCTTCAGAAAAGCAGTGGCACAGTCAGAATCTTCTCTCCTCACACGAAAATGCACAAGGAGTGATGAAACCCGAACAAGTTCAGGGTCCGCAGGTCCTGGAGAAGCAGATGAACATGTTGTCAGTCCTAAGAGCTTACAGCTCTGATGGCTTAGCAGCCTTTAATGGACTTGCAAGTAGCACAGCAACTAGTGGATGTATCAAGAGACCTGACTTGTGTGGTAAGTTTTAGACCTTCTTTTAGACCATTTCAGAAAACACTTGTGCAGAATCATGAAGCTGCTCTTTAAATATACTTAGTCATGTTTGTTAGTAATACATTTTTTTAAATGTTAAACCCTGTGGGCCAAATTCTAGTCCTATATGTGGTCTACTCCATTGAAATCAGCAGTGCTGCATGCATACTTAAACAGGATTTTAGAAAGAACTTGCTTTTTAAACTAGAGTAGCAGCAATATAGACTATCTGTGCTAGTGGCATCGGAAGGGGATACTTACTGCTTTAGCATACTCAAAGGAGGAAAAAGTTTTAAAAAATTTACATGGTAACTTGCAAACTTTTCAGTATTTTGATATAAGAACCCAAGAAAAACACTGGATGCTTTGCCAAGCAAACCTTGCTTTCTCTCTTTTTAATTTTTTTCCCCCTTTCTTTCTTTGAATTGGGGTGTTTTCAGTTACCACATTAATGAAATCAAAGGCCAAGTGCATAGAATGTGTCTACCTGTGTTGAATAGACTTTATTTTTTCTTTCTTTTATTTTCTTTCCCTCCCCCCTTTTTTTTTTTTTAAATTATAATTTTCTGGTTTGGTTCAATGGCACACATGCAGTACTTGCCCTTGACCATTTTCACTATTCTAACTAGCAGTTGTGTAAATTGTGATTTGCCTAATTAAGAATATGCCTCCAGGTAATTAAAATAACGATACACCAAACAAACAAAACCAGCTTTTACCTTTTTTAGTCTCTGATTTACAAAACTGCAGTTTTACTTCCTCATATCACACACCTCATATTTACAAAAATTAAAGTTAAATCAATTTGGAACAAATGAGATCAAGGATTTTTCTTCTTATTATTTATCTCCTATTTTTTCAGCATAGTGTTTGTTTGAAAGAGATTTCAGAGTGTAAATCCTTTGAAAAACAGTATCACTTTAAAAAGCAGAGTCAGCAAAGGACACAAAAACTTCAATAATGTTCATTTCACTTAACCTTCAAACTAATCAGAAAACTCACTGTCAGAGCTGAACATGCATAATAAAATGTATTCAAGTTAAAAAAAAGAAAAAAAAAGAAAAAAAAGAAAACGTTATCAACAGTTTTGAAGCCTGACAAATTTAAAAGGAAACCCTCAATCTGCAAGCACTAAGAGTGGTTCCCCTGGTTAACTTAAGGTTAGTGGGAGCTTTGTTTGACTTTACTGGCAGAGTGTAGATGCTCAAAGCCATAACCCCCTCTCCAGGCCCCTCTCTGCTTTTCCACGTGTATTATCTGACAAAAAAAGTCTGATTTCTACACACAAAGTTTATCTCACTTCTATCCTTAGAGCATTGTAACTTTACAAAATTGTCATTACTTTAACCAATATCTGCCCAAGTATCCATGTGGCCTTACTTGTAAACTTCTGTGTCTCAGTGCATTAAGAACCAATTTAGGTAGTTGGAAATATTTCCATATTCTTCAAAATCAGCATTTACATTATTGAAAAGAGTTAATAGTTGATTTAATTTGCAGCAGGTAAAATCCTACTTGGATTTTTTTCCATTTGTGGAGTACAATCAATTAACAAAAAACAAAAAAAATACAGCAGAGAAATTACTGTCTAAAAAAAGAAGTTAAAAAAAATTGGAAAACTAAGATTAGTTGCTTTGTGCAAAATATCTTTATACTTTTTCACAGGCATAAGATTTTTAAAACAACAACAGAAAAAACCCTCTAATATTATTATTGAAATGAGGTCATGTTACTTCCATTAGTTTTTTGTTTCATCTTCCAATCAATTCAACAGACATTTTATGATAGCTTGAGTTTATATGATTTTAAAGACCATATCCCTTTCACAAGCTCTGCCCAGTGATAATGGATTTGACTTGAAGTATGAAGGAAAAAAAGAAACAACAGAAGCTTCTCTGTTCTACTTTTTAAGTCATTTTTAAATCGAAAATGCAGTGGGAGTCCTTCTGTCTCCCCCCTCCAAAAATAGCTTTTTAAAATTCTTTTCTGTCATTCTATTGGTGTTTGCAGAATATAAGTATAAAGGTTGACTATTTATATACATTATTTCATTTTTCTCAATATTTCACAACAAAAGTGGAGGAGGATGAACAAGCCCCATGTCAGTAGCTCTTTTTTTTTTGTTTGATTGGCTTGGACACCACCCACTTGAAAGTAGTGTTTTTGGGAGAGTTTTCATTTTCTCAGTGACATTTTATACTGTGAAATCACACTCCATCTGTGCATGTTAGTGTGGGGAACCCCACCTGATGTTTCTACGCTTGCAAATTAGCAATCAGGAGCACCCTGTTCATTTATTAGCCTTCCTTCCTTTCCTCCTGCACGAAGCCCATGACCAAAGTCATGGTTCTCTTTGTCTCTCCTACTACCTAGGAGATCAGAAAACGTGAGACACACCTCCAGCATCCGATTTCAGGGCATGATTCTCATGTTCCTTTTGTGTTTGGGGAGACTCCATGCATTTGCGTTTTTTTTTACAGCCAGTGATGTGTGTGTTGCTGACATCTCAAGAGAAAACATTGATGCATTTGATAACAATCCTTGCACACTCAGAGAGCAAGGCATAGTGCTCTTTCCGTAGTCAGAATACAGAGGAAATAAAATTGAAATAAAATATTTCAGGTTCAGCAAGCTGAGATTGCATCTTTGGCTGGCCACGCTAATTGAGTTGAATTTCTGGCTGCCTAAAAAGAAGCTGAGGTATTCAGCGATCCATGTGGATCACTTTTAGATGGCAGATTTTACCCTAAGATAGTAGGTCAGTTTTTAAGCAAAAATCTTGGATAAAACAAGTTTAGTTTCTAGAGGAGAATGCCACCAACTCACATTGCTGTTTCAGAAAGTCACTGCACATGTGGAAGCAGTCCTCAGTTTCCCTATAATGGAGAATGAGAGAGATTGATGATGTACACATAATTCATTTATGCTCCTACCATGCTTCGGGCTGTAGGGATGAAAGACACAATTAGGAAAGAACCATAATTACTGCATAATAAAGAAATTTTCATGTCAAAATGCTACTGAGAAAAAATCACAAATTTTTGTAATATTTCTCCTTATATAGCAGAATGAACAGAAAGAAAAAAAGAGCACTGATAATTTTAGAGTTGTTCCTGAACTGTACTTGGTTTTGGAGTCTCAGGTGATTCTACCTAGGCGCGGATCTTGTTAATCTTTGCTGGCTCTCAGTTCCTAAGATGACAGACCTTTCCTTGCTGCTTGGCAGCAAGTAGCCCAACGGGGAGGGGAGACCCAAGGTGATGGCTCCTTGGCTTGGTAGCTGTCTTGAGCATCTGTGTGCTCTGCTTTCACAGCCCTTGCTGATTTGACAAGTTAAGCTTGGAGGTTCTAGATCTATTTTGTATTTAAGTTCTGAAAGATCTGTTTTCCTTTCCATTTATGCTCTTCTCTTTTTCTGCTTGTCTTCCCATATATGTGTAGTTGTATCACAATAATGTTCTATCTTCTGTTCCAATACATTAATTTACTCATGATTTGCGCACAAGACCCTTTGTGACAAGACCCTATCCCGTCTCTCTCTCCTCCCCTTTAAATTTCTCTGCTTTGTGACCATGATGGTAAAATTTCCCTTCTTGCATTTGCTACTTGGGAAGTGCTTAGGCTTTCAAAGGGGAGCTGATGGGGTACAGAGCTACTGGCCAGAGATAGTCCTGGGCGTTAGCTGGCTGCTTAGTGGGTTAGTGCTGTTGAATCCACACTTAATGATGTCCAAAAGTATTAGTTCCATGTTGTCTCTAAATCTAATTTGCTTCCATTCATGCTTGCTTTCCTCTGCAATTAGTGCTGTTTTCTCCTGCACAGGCTCCACCCCATTATCACTTCTTTCACTGTATGAAAACAGGGCAGGGCCCCTCTGATGCATGGGAGCAGCTTTGGAGTTCTGATCCTGCAAAGGGCTGAGCACTTTCGGTTTCCTTTGCAGCAGAAAGCTTTCAGCATTGCACAGAATTATTAAAATGTTCAGCATTGTAACTTTCTGAAATACCTTCCAAATGTGGAACTGCAGCGCAGACAAGAGGGCTGGGCAAGGGGAAGATCAATTGTGGCAGATTATTACAGCTTTATTGTCACATAATTATAGTGCTCTACCCCAATGTTTAAATAGTGAATTTAGTTATTGTAAATTGCTTATTGCCACAGGTGTCAAAACCAAAAAGATCATAATGCTAACCCCGTCAGAGCTACCACCAACACGTGAAACACAGAAAAAGATTTTTAATTATTTGTGATGGCTTCACCTGAATCCCTATTGCAGATCTTTTAAATTACAAAATCCATAATAAGAAGCAAAAGGCCTGATATATCCAAGCTGTAGGACAGCTCTGAGGCAATGGAAGGTCATCCTACTGCAGCAAATTGTAGTACTGCCCATTTAAAGTATCATGTAACGCACTTAAGGAACGCTTTGTCCTGATCTGCAGTTGGAAGAGTAACCAGGATATTCTTTTCCTTCAAGGCAGAATGAAATGATATGGAAGTTTTACAGCAGACTTTTCTTTGCCCCATTATTGTGCTTTTGAAGAGGTTTCTTAGTTTCAGTTAGGAGGTCCAAGGCCAGCTTTTAGAGTACAAACTGTTCCGCTGAACGGGAGATCAGCACCTCGGCCCCTGCCTGGGTTTCAGACACACTTCTGGATGTCACAGTGCCATTTGCATGGCAATATCAAACCAAACTCATATGGCTTGCTTCCTTTTTTTAATTAACTGGGAATGCCAGTGATCCAGTGAAGTTTGTGTTGCTGGATAAAAGGGCCGGTCTGTGAATAGCATTGTATTTGCCAAATGGTTCGCTAGTCATTTCAGTACAAACAAATGGATGGTGTCTGTAAGTCTGCAAACACTGTTGACATTTAGCCTTGTTTATGTTACTTTCCTTTTGCTGCATATTTTTGGCTAGAAGAGATACTGTCTGAATCAACATTGACTTCCTAAGCAGAAGCTAAGGGCCCAGCCTTGCATCCCTCATTCTTGATGAGTAGCACTACTTACATGACTAAGGATTGCAGAATCAGGTCCTATGTTTATTTGACTTTAAATTTCGTTGCTATTTTCATGCAAGTTAATTTGATTGTATTTTGTTGTATCAGAAATCGGTCAGGTGATAAGTTCGGTATCACCATTTTGTTTACTGTTGAAAACTTTTAGTTCTTACCATTCTTCATACTGTGGTGTGACATTCCCATTCCATTTGTGTTTCTGGAAATTAACCCCTAAAGTATCTGCTACAGCTAAGTGCTGAGTACCTCCTATTCCCAGAGAGACTGGAGGCATTCAGTCCCTCCTAGCACCACATCTGAAAGGGGGATTGTGTTTGCAAAAGGAGGCCTTGGTATGTGCCTTGATTTCAGACATCAGTGGCCAGCCGCACCAAGGCAAATCCCTAGCACAGAAAGGCTTTTCTTTTCTTTGCAGAGACAAAATAATGATGTAAGCTTAGAGCTGTATGATTTTTGCTCTAAGTTTCATCTCCCAAACAATATATTCGTATTGTTTTTGTCATATCCAGGTCAAATTTAAATTATAATTTAGGATTAGGCAGAGGCATAGAGATGTTTCCAGGTCTTTCCAAAGTGAGACAATGCTCTGGTTTGTGTTTTGGTTCAGGAATATACATTCTTGTGTCTGAGGTATAGTATTTCCTATAACCACTCATAAACATGAGCAATTTAGACATTCTTGTAAGTCAAAACTAAGTGTACGATTAATACCTATTATGAGGCCAATTTTAAACAATTAATTTGACAGCAATTATAATTTTATGTTACAGGCTTTCAGGAATAAATAACCAAATTCATCTTTGTAATCTAAGGAACTTAGGGTATCTTTATGCAGAGATGATCTCGTTATGCACAGTATTGCATATCTGGAATTTCTGAGGTTTGCTCCCACTTATCTAGATGCCTGTAGTGCCAGGGATAAATAATTACCTGAGGCTTATTAATTGTTTCAGCAAAGAAAAAAATATATACCTTAAGTGTAAGCATTAATATATGTATACACAATACATCCACAATATATAACAAACCATCATAATAGTACAAAAATAGAGGTCCTGAATATGTTCTGTTATTTATGTGTTTGGCAAGCTTAGGGAATGGACTTTAGTATGAGTGAAAATTCTCTTAACATTTTTAAAGTTATTTATTGTCATTTCTATTTGAGTTTTTAATGGTCCTGTATTTTGTAATGCTTTAGCAGGAAAAAAAATACTGTAGTTATCTTTTTTCATATTCTTTAAGCAATATTTCTAGCTTAATATATTGTGCCAGGTTTTCCAATATTAACCAAGAAAGACAGTAAAATTCAATGAACAGCACTCTGACATCCACAATTTAAAACCTGTGATTGAAGTGAAATGTGTAAACTTCTAGTGGGTTATCATGTGCTTTGGAATAGAGTATTGTTGGAAGTAATTAGAAAATATATTAAGGTTTCCTGGTAATGAAGGTATGTAAGTTTTAATAATTGTTGCTTTCTGAATAAGTGTCAAACTATATCTTTAAATGTATATGGAGTTACAAGTTAGGTCACTTCTGAATGGAATGTAAAACAATACTAAAATGCTTCAATAACTTATCTCAGTGTTGCTAATAAAAAAAAAGCTGTTAACCATTAGTGCAGTTTTGAGTCATTTTGTTAATTAATTCAAGCAAACTCTCTGAGAAACTGTTGTACATTTTGGTAGACCAAAGACCACTCATGCGATCCACAGCTGTTTGATGCTTTGAGGGGCAAACTCTGCAAAGCTGCTTGTTGGCCTTGTAAATGATATTTATTAAAAAATCTCATCTTTTAAGGCATTAGAATGGTGCCATGTATGGTTAGGCAGGTATATAAGGGGGGGTATTAGACTTGTTTCCTCTGTCACAGAAAATACCTTGGGAATGTGGGACCTGTTTCTCCTCTGTCACTAGTAAAATCCAGTATCAATTTTTGTGGGGTGAAAATGAGCAGTGTGGGTGGATTAAGTGTGTAAACATTAGTGCCTGGGTGCTCGGGGTCCTAGTGCTGCAGCTGGAAATGCAGCCTTAGTGAGTAATGGGTGTGCAAGGCCTGTCCCAGTGGAGAAATACGAGGAGCATCCAGAAAGAGTGATCGTTCTTGGGTGATCTTGCCCAGCCTTACACAACCACAGCTCCAACCCTGCAGATAGCCCTGAACGCTCGTTCTGGCTTCCCGTGGGAAGAATGTGCGATGAGCATCCTGAGAATAGCCTCCCTCCTCAGGCCCACGTAGGATCCTCCTGAGGTAAAGCAAGTGTAGGAGAATGAGCAGCCAGCCTTGCCAGTGCCAGTAGCACCACCCAGGCCCATGGTAAGTGTTTCCAGGATGGGGTCCATGGCAGGTGGCCCGTTGTCGGGAGCACCGCTGAGCGTGCAGTGGGAGCTAAAGGAAAACATGGCTGGGGCTCCTGGTGTCACGTCTTCATTAATGCTCTCCCTTCTAAATAGCATATTGGTACTTTTTATTTATTCCACCAAAACACCATGAGTCAGGACCTGACATTTTAGTGTTCTGTGTCATACTGAGAAAAATCTGTGGTTCAGCAGTAGGACAATTATATTATTTTGGAAGGGCTAGAAATAATACAGCATTTGTGAGACAACTGTAACATTTATCCAGACTCAGTGTGAGATTGTTCTTCCTTTTATTTGGAGAGCACTTCCAAAAAAGTATCAACTAGGAGCACAGAAAAAAAAAAAGACAAGAAAAAGTGGCAATTATGAATCCATTTAACCCCCATCGGGTATAATCTCATTTTGTGTCGTACCGCTGGCTGTTCCATGCCTAAACTTCTATGCAGTGAGCTGTGAATATAGTCCTTATTGTCCTGTGGGCAATATGACTAAGGAAAAAATATCTCTGTAATACAATGGAGCATTTGTCTGAGTGGCATAACCTAAGGTCCATAACATCAAATCTAAAGTTGTAATTATACAGCTGCAGTCACACCACTCGAATGAAGGCTGTGTCAGCACTTGTATTATATAAGGAATCCTGTTTTCAAGGGTTGATGAGTCATACGCAAAAAACATTTATCACTAAACAATTGTTCTGATTGTTCTGAAGCAACATCTAGGTACGGGCCTTTCCCCAGTAGGGCATGGTCATATCTTCTGCAATATGCCATGGAGTACTTTGCTAATCAGTGTATCTTTTTCGAGCTTTGAAATTACCTAGAAAGTTTGGGGCTTTATGCAGTTTTATTACTGTCAAACATAAAGAGGGAAAAAAAACAGGGTGGCCAAGGTCTCCACTAACAAGGATTGTAACAGGTGAAACTTGTCTTTCTCAGAAATTATAAAATTTGGGGTGTTTTTTTTTCCAGTTTGTCATCCCTGATTTTGCTTTAAGTTCTTGGATCTGAACACTTTCTTAGAAGACCCGGTCACAATTTTGGTTTTTGAGCTGCCTTGAAATCGAGCCTCTCACAAGCTCACAGTAACGGTTATTGCCATTTGAAGCAGCCACCGCACATTTGCTGGCCAGGAGCAGACAGGAGAGAGGTTTATTTACAGCAGCACCACAGAGGTGAACCAGGAGCACTCTGCACCCCTCCCATGCGAATGTAAAACGATTACTCTTAGGATTGAGACTAAATGCTGGAAACCACAGCAATTTTCCTACTACATGAAATTACTAGATAGGTATGCTGGATGTGAGTGACTTCGGCTGAGAGAGGCTCCTGCCCGGAGCAGTGCCATTTACAAACAGGTGTCCCTGAAGCCACCCCCACGTCAGGCATTTGTGCCCAAGCTGCCTTGCCCGCCCCATTGTCCGCGGAGCGAGACGAAGGCCAGCCAGTCCCTTTAAGCCGATCTCCTCTGATCCGGGGCGTCTGTAGCGCCGTTCCCTGCATAGAACAGCCATTGTTCAGCTGCAGAGCAACAGTGGGGTAGAAAATAGCATGCCATGCTGGGGATCAGAGAGGGAATTGTTCCTTAATTATCTCTTACTGAAGGAAAAACCCAAGGCATATCCCGATATGTGGCATGACTCTGTCAGAACATGAGTCTTTTAAAAAAGATTTGGGGAGGGGGGGATCCAATTCAGAAGCTGGCAATCCTCACTTCTCCTGCAGGTCTACCTGTGATTCGCTCACTGACCATGGAAAGAAATAAGTTTTCTGCTTTGGATTCTACATTATGAAATGGAAAATAATAGTACTTATCTCCCTGGTAGGAGTGCTGTGAGGATAAATGAATTAATTAATGTTTGTAAAGCACTTTGAAGATGAAGAACATTATATAAGTCCTCAGTGTACAAATGCTTCCTTCTCTGACATAACTACAGTAAGCTATAAAAATTCACTGCTGAAAATAAACACACATTGCAAACAGGGGTTGGGTGTGTGCGTGGCTGCGGTGCCCCCGCAGTGTGAGTGTGTCTGACTTCCCAAGCAGCTGTCAAACCCATCCCCAAAACCTCTCTTACCCCTGCCCGTGCCCAGTAATGGTGCTCAGGGCCCTCTGCAGCAGCTTTGGCGTGCTTTGTCCGTAATGTCTTTCCACCAAATCCATGAATTTTTACTTCAGGGCTCTTTGGGGTGCCAGCTGGGCTGAGCTGCCGGGTTTTGGCCATCGCCACATCACGCCAGCCCCAGCCCTGTGTGCCACCAGCCACTTCAGGCAATGGCTCAGCAGTGTCTGCTGGGCTGCTCCCTCCCCAGCCCGCTGCTGTGCCTGTGTGAGCAGCTCCCTGTTGGGACTGAGGTCCTGCCACACTGTCTGCCACAGTTTGTCCCTCCTCTTCAGGGCCAGTGTGACTGCTCCCCGTGGTGCTCGGCAGACCCCGGTCTGGTGGCTGAATTGGCCCTTGTGTGGTTTTTTACCGAATGTTTGTGCCTTCGGTTCACGACTTGGAAGTTAAAATTTTTCTTGCCTGTTATTCAATGTCCCCATCCTATGTTAGTGCTTGCTCCTTTTTTTTTTTTTTTTTTTTATTCAAGCCAGGGAGTGTGTTTGACCCCAGAATTCTCACATGAGTAACAAGGCAAATTAAGAGGATTTAGGGAAGGAAAACGAACACTTCAGCCATATAGAAATGGGACATTTATCAAGGGACACATATAGGAAAAGGTTTGTGCGTTGAGATGAACAGGTTAAAGATGAAATTCAGTATTTCTTTGGGGCTCTCCTCAATTCACAGCTGCCATATAGATCAATTTGAGAACCTTAGAAAAAGGCCACCTTAGCCCTGACTTTGTCTCGTTTCACTTTTCCCTTTGCACACCTAACCCTGTTCCAGTCTGCGTGCTTGGTTTTCTTTTAAATCCTTTCAGATTATTCTGGTAGACCTGTTGCTGGCTCAGCCTGCCAGTTGGAGTGCAGAGGAGAGCAGCGTGCTGCTCCTGGGGGCTGGAGAGCCCCCGCCCCGCTCCCCACTGCCGGCAGCTGAGGGCTCTGCTCTCCCTGCTGGGAGCTTGAAGAGGGTGACAGCTTCTGCCCAGCAAAGTTTGCTGCCACGCCACGTCCATCCAGATGCCAAGTGCACAGAGATGCATCACCAGCACAACCAGACGTCCCCAAACCCTGGCCAGCACCAACATGCACCCATCCGAGTTTCCCATCCCCTGACAGGAGAACCGTTTAATCACGGGAGGGCTTGTGGGTGTATTCACTAATCGTTATATAACTGAACATTGGGGTGCAAAAGAAGAAAACAAACCAGAAAAGCTTTCCCAAAGGATAGAGGTGGGAATCCCATTAACACGACGGCTCCCTCTTTAGTTGCCAAAATGATTGACAGCAGGATAAGGTCAGAAGATGAAAACCAAGCCATGGGGGACAGAGCGGGGAGGGGAGGGGGCCAATCAGTTGAATAAAAAACTGAGTGTCAGTGCTGGGGAAGGAGAAAACCGGCACTCCCACTAGAAAAATCCTCACCCTCTGCTCCCCTACTGTTTGTTTGGGGAAAATGCTGCAGCTTAATCAGAATTATTTACAAGATAATGGTCCATTGTTTGTAGTAAGACAGATGCTGTCTGTGGGAATTTGGTGGTTTATGCTCTATGCATTACAGTGCCATTGCTGTGTGCAGATGGGATCACAGTGGTATTGTTGTTATCCACTTTTTGGAAATTTGGAGGATCCTTACTGTGAAAGGAGGATCCTTAAAGAGAAAAAAGAAAGAGTTTTCTCAGGCCCAGAGCTGGGATTTCTCTTAAGGTAGAACTGTATTTGTACGTGTGTGGGAGAAGAAGAGGACAAGGTGGGAGCACTTTGCTTGAGACTTACAGCACGAGGGGTCCCTGGGCTGACTTTACTTGGTGGTGGCAGACATCAACTACACAGATGGGTGGAGGGATGGATGGATCCTCTGTGTCTTTCCAAAGGTGGGGAAATACATCCTGGTGTGATATGTCCATGCTCCCTCCTTTGCTGGGGGCTGGCAGAGTCCCTTGCTTAGAAGGAGGTGTGAGAAGTACACAAACCTGTCTGTGTGGAAGTCAGGCTGGCCTGCTCAGTGATCATCCTCTGGCTGTGCCACTGCAGCCGTGGTGTTCCCTGCCACCCTCCCCATGCTGCCAGCCAAACACTGAGCACTTCTGTTCCACCAGAAAACTTCACCCTGATGATCCGTGGGTGAGGCTGTGGGAAAGGAAAGCTAAATTTTCATTAGATTCATATTGGAAACAAAAGCCCCAAACTCCTAAAGAGAAAAGTCTTTATTTATTTAGACTATCAAATGTGAGGTTTTATCATTTTTTTACATTTTTCAGCAGAAAATCTATTTCTATAAGCATCCCTTTCTGGCCCAAGTAGAAAGTTCAGTTTGGAGGCCTAGAGCCTGGCAAAGGGGACAGGCTTACGATGTGCAGGTGGGTGACCCTCTGCCATGGATTGCTGTGTACAAGAGGAGTAGGGAGCCCAGGTGAGGCCCATGGAGATGGCTGCTCCCTCGGCATGTCCATCTCCCCAGCTGTCTGGGTCTGCCCCAGCAAAGCGTGGGGACAGCAGCACCCCCAGCCCTTTCCCGTGACCCTGGGATGAGGGACAAGGACCACGCCATGCAGAGCTCTGCTCTCAGGAGCAAACCCTGCTGTGCCTTTGCTGCCTGGCCCACCTGGAAGCCTGGGAGATGAGAAGATCCTCCTCAGGTCCCTGAGCACTGGAGCCAGGTGCAGGACGAGGGGGTGGAGGGTGCCTGGGCGGGGGTGGGCGTGTGTGTATGTGTGCCTGAGCTTCCTCTCTCAAAAATCTGCTTTTAGTGTGCAATAGCTCACATATTACCTCGGCAGAGATCCGTGTGCACCAAAGGCAACCAAGAGACGACAAATCACCAGAAGGGCTCCAGAGGGGATTTTGAGCATCCACGTCTGGTATCCCAAGATCCATTAGCTTGCAGGTAAAATGGAAAACTATGACCATCTCTTTTGTATGCAAGATAATTAAGCTGTCTTTCCATCACTGCAAAATACCTGAGTTTCCCTGGAGAAAGCAGAGGGCCTGGGAATGGGGAATGAGAGGGAAGGGCAGACAATGGCAGATTCACACTTTTTGGGGTCTGTGCAGCTGGAAATGGGTTTCCAACATCAGCATGTTCTCTTTTGGATGGGCTTTTCCTGAAATGGATGGTGGGAGGTGGCAGCTCCTGAGTCCTCCCTTCCTTCTGGGCTCAGTTTGCAGTCAGGGGTGGAGCTGATAGCATCAGATCATGAGTGGAAACCACTTTGCCCAAGAAAAGGGATCTCCTCTGACTTTTGTGAAACAGAGTTTTCCAAGAATACCCTTGAAGGTTTAGATTGGTGTGAGATTGCAATTCATGAGTGATTGCATTTTTCCTAAGTATTTCCAGTGGGATCTATACAGGGAGCTCTAAGTTTTTTTTCTCCAAGTCAGCATTTATTTGCAGAATCCTAATTCTGTATTTCCTGACATTTAAACTTTTCAGCCTAATGTTCTAATAAGGATTCTGTCTGTCCATCTAAATAAAGATTCGTTCTAATGAGGACACCATCCATCTCCTGAGATGGAGCCGTAACGACTTCCAGCTTCAGTGTAATTTTAGCTAGGCTCCCTTCCCCACCCTCTTCTCCCCACAGACCTTTGTTTGGGGTGAAAATTATCTGTTTTGGGATGAAGTTGTGCAGAATTTAATTTTGGGTCAAGTGACTGAGCTGTTGTGTGAGCCTCTGCTTTCTCTCTGAAAAGGGGGATTTTGCTCACTCCCCGTTGTATGTTCAGTGCCTGCTTATTTGCAATTTCTGTTCATAAGACTGTGGATTTTCATGCCAACGATTTTCTGTTTGAGTTGTTGGAGTAGGGAGGTTGTGGGAGCATGCCAGTGTCAAAGGTTGTCACTTGAATGATAATTAATAACATTATCAGACTGATTATGTGTTTAGATGTCCAGAATCAGGAGTGAATTGAACTTGTTAAATTTAATTCCTACCTCCGAATTACTGGGATATTGGCGTGCTCACCAGTCTTGCGTCTGCATAAAGGACAAAACTGGGAATTTGAAAGGGCAATGGCTAATGAGAATTGCTGAAATTCTGGGCTTTTGGAGCTTGCAGGGCTTCTCCTACAGCACCATCGCTGTGCGAGCACTCACCAGGCAGGAGAAGGCACAGAGTGGGTGCACAATGATGTTTATAGACCCTGGTTTCACTGTGTCAGTCGTTGACTGAAACATCACGTCATTTCAGATTGGAGATTATGTCTTTTAAGGTCCAGGAGAGCCGTTTCACATGCGACTGATTACCTCTGTCAGAGGTGGGAGAGCCAGGTCCCCCCTCGGTGGGTGGGATCTGAACTCATGCTTTCAGAGGTCAATAACAGACTTTTTAGACCTTTGTGCTTCTCAGTCCCTTATAGCCAGACCTTTTCTGTTAAAACTGTTTAAATTGCAAACCACTAATAAAAGGATCATATGTGTTTCCCACTGAACAGGTTCTTTAAGGCTATTATGATAATTAAAAACATATGGTGTCTATGCAAGTCAGAGGGAAACCACAGATGCACAAATTAGGTATTATATAAGGTTTTTCTTTTTTGCCCTTTCAAAAACGACAAGTCAAAGAAGTACAGAGAGATAAAGATGATATTTTTCTGGAGATGGTAGGTAGCATTTTGGATTTTTAATCATGAAATATGTAAACCACCTTTCTTATACATAATCAGAGCAAACTCTTTCTAATAAGCAGGAAGAACAAAACACAGTAGCATACGACTGCAGTATTTATGGAAGGAATAAGGAAACACTTTGTTTCATACAACTTATTGGAGACCAAGAAACCTTTTGCATTTTTTATGATGTTTCCCTGCACAGACATGGAGGATTATATTTATTAAATATTGAATTATATTGAAATTGGATTGATGCAGCCAAAGAAGGACATTTCTTTGTATTCCATTTTTTCTCCTTTTAAAAAAGGGAAATGTACTCATATTGATTGCAGTGCAAGTAGTCATTTGTTTTAATTTAAAAATATAGGATTGATTTTGAGAAGGTGATAAATACTGCTAATAAAAAAATTCAAAATGGGGATTTATAATGATTCTCTGTTAAGTCAATGGTTTAGAGAGGCTAACTTATAATAAAAGTAGAGACGTGCTGAAATATCCATAGCTAATGGATTATTTGCCATTTGCTAGTGCTGCAAACTTTCCTTGGTTTGCCGGGTCCTGCTACAAAAAAGTAAAATTTATATCATCTAATGCTCCTCGCTTTGTCTCTCTCGTGCTGAAAACGGGCAGCTGAGGGTCCGGCAAGCAGCTGCGGGGCCCGTCCGCGCAGGATGTGCGCAGGTATTGCAGGGAGGGGCCGGAGCCAGGTGCGGCTGTCGCCGCGGGCTCGGCTCTCCGGCGGTGCCCTGCGGGTCCCGCCTTGTGCCCCACGGGCCCACGGGCAGGGCTCGGCAGCGCCGGGAGCCCTGCCACTCTGCCTGTGGCCTGGAGCTCTCTGTTCCCGGCACCTCGCCCTGCCTCCGGCACACAGCCCCTGCTCCTGCACCGCTGCGGGCACCGCGGCCGCGGCAGCTCCGCTGCTGCCGCGGGGCGCGGGGAGCATCGCACCGGCACAGAGCACAGAGGTGCGGAGGATGGACGCCCTTCCTGCGGCTCCCAGGGCATGGCGTGGCACGGAGAGCACCCTGCCCGCGGCTGGGCTTGTCTCTGCCCCATAGCGGGGTGCTCTCCGCCCGCCAGCCCCAAGGAGCAGCCCCGGGTGTGCCAGCTCCCGCTGCAGCCCGGCTGCGGGGACTCCGCCCGGGCACGTCGTGTCCCTCGGCAGGGACACCCCGGGCAGGCAGCCTGCCTCTGCGGCCGGGATCTCACCCCCAGGTGCAGCTGAGCCTTTGGAGACCCCTTGCTCTGTTCACTGATGCTTTGTTCTGTCTCTTAGCAAAAAGTAGGCAATTTTTTCCCATTCTTTTTTTCCTCCCGAATAAACTTTTAGAAGAGCGAAAAAGCAAATCTGGGGAAATAAGAGCAGGAGAAGCCTGATGCTAACACTCCAGGTTTGCGGGAGTGGTGGCTGAGCAGGCATTTCTGAACAGAGTCTTTTCTTTTCTTGAGTGAGTGATAGCAAACTCAGTGTTATTTCACATGTAGGTATTACCATTTTAACTTTTACTGAGGTAAAATAACACCTTGTCACTCAGTGCAAATACCAATCACAAAATGAATTAATTGTAATAACTGTTGTCAACAGAACAAAAGACTTGTTGCTTTCCTAAGCAGATTTCAGTGCCACTGATAACTATATACAGAGGTTCCCTTTGGGCTTATTCAGTGCATGTAGTCAGAACATAATTTCATCTGTCTTTCTCTGTACTTTGTTGTAAAAGTCACAGAAATGGAGTTAAAAACTGTATTTTTTTACATATTGCTAAGCATACACTTTTCCAATACTTATGATTTTTTTTCTCACAGAATCCCTAAACATTTTTACTAGTTAATTAACACTTCTTTTGTGGCTAATTTATTAAAGAATTAACAAGTTTATAACAGCCTGCAGAATCTGTTGGTTCACCTTATGCTGTGATGGACAGTTACTTTCAGAGAAAATATGGGCAGCTATTTTGCTACACAAAATGAATTTTTGCTAATGTTACTTCTTCAGCCAGTCATCTTTATCCAAGATGAACGTTACTATCCCAATAGATGGGGGAAGTTTCTTTTGAAAAGGGGGGAAGAGAGAAAAAATTAGCCAAGAAAAGCAGAATTCTTCATATTTGTGCTAACCACACATTTATTCAAGCAAAGTTTTGAATTGGGGGGGAACTAATTAACTAATTTTGCAAAGGAGCCTCAGTACAGCAGGAATCAGTGCCAATATGCTATACTCATTTTACATGGCTATTTAGCTTAATAATCCAAAAAACTATGGCATATCCTCTATATTTTACTGCAAATGCTATGTATTTTGTTAAAGAAACATATGTTAGTATTGCAGCCTGGCATAGTCAGACATCACTGCCAGTGGAGTAGACACTCATCAGGAACTGACCCATACAGCAGTTAGAGATCCATTTTGCATCCTCATTTAACAGAATGTATATTTTAGATTGCTTTCCCCCCTCTTCCATTTCAAAACATACCAACAGGCTCCAGTGCTCCCTGCCCTCCTTGGGAGCAGAATCACAAAGTAGTATAAAATACATGGAAAAGTAATTATCCCTGTGTCTTCCCCCAGAAATAAGCTGGAAATCAGGAAAATGCCCCGTGAAAAAGTCTGTGTGGGTAAGGCTGCCTGGCATGAAGGGTGGGAGGCTGAGGAAGCACCGGTGGAGCAGCTGAGCATCGTTAGCCAGGCACTGGGTCCAGCTGCTCTCGCTTGGTTAAAGAGGGTGCAGCTCTCCTGCAGTGCCCCGTGCAGGAGAGCAAGGAGCACCCTGGAACCACAGTAAGACCTTGCTGAAATCTTTTTCTTTCCAAACATGGTTGTGGTGGAGGGCCAGGAGCCTCGCCTGTCTGGGCTTTGCAGTGGGTAATGTTAGTGCCATGCAGCCCTGATGAGGCGAATTTCAGATGTTTCCCCTCCAACCCTCTGCTGTCGATAACATTTGGTTTGTCTTTCTTGCTGGCAAATGCTGTGTCTTCAGCCACCAGTCGGTCAAATGTTCCTGCTTTTACAGGGAACTTGCTTTTTGCGTGGGCAGCTTGGCTCTGCAGCTGCCCTAGAGCATCTGTCTGCCCCACACGGGCCCGTGGTGCCGGGGAAGGACCCGCTCGCTCACCGCTCTGCAGGGCTGGCGCATGACTCAGTGTAAGCTACAGCACGTTTGTTCTCACAGCCTTCTCTCCTTTTCATTGTTTAACGTAAACAGTTCCGAATGAGC
>VZTG01008972.1:404409-439409 GCA_013397845.1 Melanocharis versteri | reverse complement strand
TTCTGAGCATGCTATGGCATAACAGCCACCCGGCAGGTGAGCTGCTATTGCGCATCAGCCAGGAGAAGAGGAAAAATAGTGGCAGCAAAACTTTGCAGCCCTCTCTTGCAGGGAACTTTTCTTAACCATTTCTCTCACCTCCTGAAGAGCCAGACTCACGGGGAGACCTTTATTCCAGCCCACCTTTTCTTTCTTCATGTGCCTGATTGTCCCACAGGCATCTCCTGCTGCAGGAAACCGAGAGGTCTGTCTGTCAAACATAGGTGGCTGCTGCTGATGGAGGCGGACTTCCTCCACTCATGATAGTAGCATGTGGAATGAATAGAAAATTTTTCCTTTGAGGAAAAACTTCAGTCAATCCACACTTGTCTATTTAGGACAAGGCATTTAATTGGAATTTCCTTCAAACTTTATGTTTAAGTACTTTATTTGCCCCATTTAATTTTCTTAAGCAGAGTCTATAGACAGATGCATCTCTTAGGACCAGGTCTTTTTTTTTTTCTCATTTAGAGTGTTGGGCTGCCTACATCAGGCAGCATTAAAAATTCAAGATTTGCCCTCATCAGTGATTACTTTGAATAGGAAGCAGGTTGTTATTGTATAGCAGGATACAGTGGTTACAGGACTGAGCGTGTGGGATGGTGCTTGCTGCATGTACAGCTTTAATAACAGTACTTCTGCATCCACACATTGTCTGCGTTTTCCATCTTGTGCTCTTCCTTAACAGTGGATGGAAATGCAGACAGGCAATTTCTCTTGGCTTTAATGGGCTTTTCCCTGGAAAACATAACTCCTTGCATTGCGTAAGCTTAGCTGGCAGTAGGTGCATGGTCAGGGCCAGTAAACATGTTATGTCAGAGTGCACATGAATAAAGTTCTGAAATTCTCTAATAGGCAGAAAGTTTTCAGATGTTATGAGTGGACTTACTGTGTTATCTTGATAAGCATAAATACATTTCAATAATAACTTACTGAATAAGTGATTTTTCTGTCAGAAAAACAAACTGATGGTACCTAAGCAATGCGCACATTTCTGGGAGAGGGGTGGTTTGCACTTTCCTAGTTTTTTCAAGTAAGCAATTTTTTTTTGCATCATGAGTTGAAAACAGAAGGAATGTCCCTGCTCCAATGAAGAAGACAGATCCCTGTATGCATTTCAGATCTAGGATTGTGTGTAGTGGTATGGATGGCAGAAGACCCCAGAAAGCAAGGCAAATATAGATGTGCTAACTTGAAAGCTAATAGCAAAATTAGATTTGTAACTACGTAAGACATAAATCTGAATATTGGTAGCTAAGATCCTTAGGGATTGCAGGCGTATTTTAAAATGACGGGTACTGTGTTGTTTGTATATCCTGCATCTGACCATGTTTCTCCCAGAGAACAGGAAAGTCTCCTGCTAAATGCTTCAAAGCCATCCCCATCTCTTCAGAAACCCAGAAAAAGCTTGTTTGCTGCTCCTGCCCATCCTGCACACCCAGCTTATTCATTAGCAGACTAGATCCTCATTATGATGATCTCATTCATTAGCAGACTAGATCATCTGGTGCTTCCAAACTTCTTGTTTCAAAGCGCTGTCTTCAAAGTCAGCTGCTGAGAGTGCCGGGCTGTGTCACGGCTGCTCGGGCCTTGGAAGCTGTGCTGTGAACCGTCGTGTTTCCTAACGAGAGAGCTGCGTGGGCAGGAGAGACCTGCAGAAACAGGGGTAGGAAAATCCCCTAGGAATTGCCAATACAGCACCTAGTAATGTCAGTGCAATGTCAGTGATTAGGGGACAGGCTTCAAGATGAGTTCAGGTACATCGTGACTGCTAAACTGAGTTTTAAAGCAGGGGCAGCAGGAAGGGTTGCATGGGTGTGTGCATGGCGGCAGGTGGGAATTATTCTGTAATTTTCATAGCAGACATTTTTTTCATTTGAAATTGCTTTTGTATATTCAGTTATGAAGCTCTAAAGTTGTGTGGCAATTAACTGAGAAGTGCCGTCCAGGTAGAATCAAATGGCAAAATGTGACTTTTCAGAGGAAAAAAAAAAAAGGTTCCATGCTTTTTATCCAAGCAGAAGAACACCCATCTTAAATAGAATATTCAATTTTTAATGAATTGGGATCTTAGTGTCCTATGATCTATGGACGCGAAGCTAAAATATGATAAATGTGCACACATAACTGATGGGATCATGCATGGCATAGTTCCTTTGGAAGATACTCTTGTTTGTTTTGGTTTTTCTTTTTTTAATTTCTGTTTAGATATATTCTTCATCATGAACATAAACTGGTAAGTGATTTAGAGTAATTTTAATCATTTCCTCAAACATTCTTACCTCTTTAAATGAACTGTACTTTAACCTTAATTGTTATGCCTCTCTCCTACTTGTAGAAGAGAGGAAGGTTTTAAAATGATCTAATATGGGACAGTATTTAGCATTCAGTATTTTCTAGCCCAAGAAACATTATATAATAATCTATAATCAAAAACACTAAAAACCTGTTAACTGCTAAATTCTGTTTCATTCTAACATTACAACTAAAACTCATTTATAAGTAAATGAAAGTCAAGAGGATTAAATTCAATTAAAATTACTTTGAAGTATGGGGGAAAAATGTTTCACGGTGATATAAATCAACATATTGTTATTGCCTTCTTTTCCTTATCCGCTAAGGGTCTCTAAAGCAAAATGTAGTCTAAATTATACATGGAGAACAAATAGAGAGAAAAGAACGCCACGCACCCACAAGCACAACCCAACTCAAATGAAAGGTTTGGGTGTACTTGTGGATGAATGGTGTGCTTTTCTGTATGCTTTGCAAGCCAGAATTGTGGAAGGTTTCTCCCACTTGCAGCCTCCATACCTTCATTGAGTGCAGTATAAATAGAAAGCCAATTAAAGTACATCTTTGTTATAAAAAAAGAGGGAGACAAACAAAAAAACCAACATCATTTTAGTGTGCATGCATTTTTTACTGAAAGTAGGATCTCAGCAGAGAAATTAACTTTAATAATCTATGGATTACAAGACATATCAAACCTTCAAAGCATTGCAGCATTAGATCTATTCTCAAAAGGCTTTAAATTACTTTAATAGTTAATAATAAGTGATATGACTCATTTTTCCGAGTAAATCAAGATCGGTTGTCATTTGCACATCTGGTCTCCAAACGTCTTAATTATGGCAAAGAAATTCCTCAGTACCTACTGAGCACCTCTGAGGCATGTACTACTAAAATACACTCTTATTTTTTCTATTGTTATTTGATGATTTAGGACATAAGCCTAGTGCAAAGCAGAGAGCAATGTTTTAAGTATTCCTCTAACCCAGCAAACATCAAGCCCCACTAGAGAAACATGCAGCCACCCTACAGTGAAATTCAGGGCACATCTCTTACTGTCAATTGAGCTATTGATCTTAAACATGCAAGGAGCCCTCGGAAACCCATGTGTGTCTGTGTGCAGATATGCAAATCATGAACATCCCGTTGAAGACATTTTTATTGAAAGAGGGCCTAATTCTTCAACCTTCCTGAAAAGTCGCTGTTGGCCATTAAAAATTAGCAACCGAAAATTTCACTAACTCCTTGCCTAGAGAAGTTTGCTCCCATGAGCAAGATCAGGACCATAGAAAAACAATGCTATTGTTGTTTAAGAAAAGAACCTCACTGTCTGCTTTAAATCATATATTGTTCCCACAGGTTTCAATTACTTCACATAACGAGACGGTGCCAGCGCGTAACAATGGCGTGGCTTTCTGTCTCCATGGCTCTGGTACAATACTTTTAAATGAATTATCAAACTGATCAAAACAAACATTGTTCCTCTCATTACTGCGCTGCAACCTCGCCATTAGCAGAGTTAGCATCCACACATGTAGCCAAGTGCCCAGGGACACAGATGCTTGCTGGGCAAGTCGCTCTCCCAGCAGGAGAGGCTGCAGGGCTGGGGACAGAGCTCCTCTCGCTGCCAGGGTGGGCAGGGTGCTCCTCCACAGGCACCTGGACCTGTCCTTAGGGCATGGCAACGTGTGAGCATCATACCCTGTAAGAGCCTGCACAGCAGCTTGAGGAGGTGTGAGAGTAGGGGGTGTTTCTGAGGGGAGATTTTAAAGAAGCACAAAAGTTACCCTCATATTTGTCTGTGCTTGTAAGAATCAGCCTATAAAAAACACCATTAAAACAAAAAAAAATCAGCAGCAACTTCAAGCTGTTAAACTATTTTGCATCATCTCTTCAAAGGCCACACGAAGTACAGATAATTCAGTCTCAAATCCTAACATTTGTGAGGGAAACGTGGAGTGACTGTAGGCTGGCTGTTATTTGCAGTTCACAAGATGGAACTAGGGAGGCCAGAGACAGAATCATGGAATCACAGAAAAGTCAGGGTTGGAAGGAACCTCTGGAAATCATCCAGTCCCAGTCCCCCTGCCAGGGCAAGGTCACATGGAGCAAGTGCACNGGAACCTCTGGAAATCATCCAGTCTCAGTCACATGGAGCAAGTGCATGCAGGAACCAGGTGGGTTTTGAATGTCTCCAGAGAGAAACCTTCCACACCCTTCCTGGACAGCCTGTTCCAGTGCTCAGCCACCCTAAAGACAGGGGACAGGAAACAGATTTTGTTCTCCTCTTTCCCTCTGGCAGGTATAATGCCTTGATAAGATTTTGGGTTGTTTTGAAATAGTGATCCACATTTTCTTCTTCAACTCCAGCAGTCTTTTTGCCCCTTGCTGTGACACTTTAGCTGCGTGTCCATACCACAGCACCCAGCAGCTCCAGGGAAGTCCTTTTGTAGGCACAGCTGGCCCCAGCCAGGCTGCAGGGCTGTGCAGGCAGCGTGTGGCAGCTCCTGCTGCAGCCAGGCAATACCAGCTGAAGAACAGGGACACCCTCCCCGCCTTGCCCAAATACATCTGTGGATAAATACCAATTGTAAAAAATTGCAATTTCCATAGCCATTATGGAGAATTGCTTTTTTATCCTCTCAGACCTAAGTGGAGTTTTACCATTGGGTAAGATGGGATCCATGCTGAAAGACAACTCAGATGTTTATAGATGCTTCGCTGGCAGATCTGTGAACTTTCTGCCATAAAGTGAACTTCTGCAGTTGTGCTGTTGCATTCATTTTGCAAGTATTAATTTAGGCTCACTGCACCTTGGAAACCATTTGAATATTTATAATTTTAAGTATTTATTTTCAAAGTTAAATTAAAGCACTATTGTCTTGCAACTAACCCTACTTTTTCCACCACTCCAAAAACAAAACCTCCGGTCTGATAACCTTTATTTATAGATGGCAATAAGCATATTTAGCAATTTTATTATTCATGACCCTTGTACTAAATATCATAATCAGAATACAGATGTGTGAGATAATTTCTATATGGAAGTCACTGGAGTAATTCTTGTAAAATAAAAATAGCATTGTGTTCAGAGGAATAATATGTCCATATTTAATACGTGCCTTAGTACAAACAAAGAGACCACACAGTGTTTTTTTGAAAATTCCTGCATTAATAACAAGCTTCATGAATAGACACAAAGCTCTAAAAATGTGATTTTTAGTATTAACTTTATTTTCTGTCACATGCTTATATTTTTCCATATATAGTCCTTAGATTTTTATTACAAACAGGAAAGGGGCTGCTGTGTGCTTTGTGTGAACGCATAATCAGTGAATGTGCAATTTCTTGAACCAGTTGCTCCCAAGAAGTTAAACCCAGTCCTTTGTTAATGCCACCTTTACCAATGTTTGTACCAAAGATGCAGATGATCAGATAAACATCATATTCAGACTTCGCTCGCTAATTGACTGAACAAGAATCGGTCACACTTTATGTACCATTCCATAATGGATTTTCATGTTTGTGAACCCTAACTGGCTGTGGAAATGGAAAGCAAATGTCGCATAATCACAAATAACTTTGTGGTTTAGGGTTTTTTTAAGCTAGGAGAAAAAACCAACTTTTTTCTTCCCAGTTTGTCACAGGTTCATCATTATAGACAGGTGATGAATGATCATTTTTGGTCATATCAGCTGTTGTGCTACTGTTTAGAGAATTTTTGAAATGATCGCTAAATATAACATTTTTCAGTTAGATGTTACATGAATAATTGATATCGTAAAGTGATGCTGAAAGACACAGGTATAATAATTGAAAGTTTTTTGTCAGAGGTTTTTGAGAACACATGCCACTTATTGAGTATCTGACTATCACCATATTAAGCTGGGTTTCTTTTTACTTGTGTATCTTCAGCAGAAGCTCTCATTAAGCGTATTGTAAAAAGATCCTTTTATGAAAATGCTATCAAGTATTTATAACTACAGCACTGAAGATCAGAGGAGGATATTGTTCAAAATCTGTGCAACATAAAACTGGTCAGAAATATCAGCATCAATCAGTGTCAAAATTAAAACTGACTTGAATTTGTTTTCTTTTAAAATCCTTTTTATTTTTTTTGAGTGGGTTATAACAAGCGCATACTCATTTTGACAATCTTATTTGCTGGCCCTACTTTGCAATAAATCAGAAATGTGCTGGTAATAAAAGGAAAATATTGAGGCTAACAAAGCAACAGGAAAAAAGCATTCCAAAAAAAAAAAAAAAAAAGAAATCTACCCACCATCATCACTAATCTATGCAAAATAAGAACCCTTCTTTCACCTGAAAAGTCCTAATATGAATATGGAAATAGGGGAACTGTCCATGAGCCTAAAGGTTTGAGTTATCAATCCTAATACTTTTGGTTTAAAAAAAGAAAATTAAAAAAAAAAAAATCCAGTCTGGACTAGGGGTTATTAGGTACTCCCAAGGCTGAGTAGCAGAAGTGTGACCGTGTATTACCCACTGGACATTTCTTCCTGTCCTGTATATGAAGAGATTATCTCAGATCTCTAGGAGCCAAAAGAAGGGATAATGTATATACTTCTGACATTGGCTCTCTTCCAAGAGAAAGTTGTAACAAGCCTGACAAATAAGGAAAAAAAAAAAGCCAGAACAAAGGGTGAATGGCATATGGTGGTTATCCTACAATATGGTCCTTATCCCTTTTAATACATCTCTGGAAGACATAAGTGAAGCATGGCAATGTTTTCTGAAGAGCTGACATGGCTGCATTGTACTCTTGGAGAAATGATATTTTTTAAATAATTTAAAAAATAGTTTTAATTATTTTTTATTTATAGGTCCTGGTGGACTCATAAACAGGGTACCTGTTCAGGCTAGATCCCTGCACAAAGTCTTTGCTTTCAGTTCAGTTGTGTGGCTGGTTTGTTCTAGATCTTCTGGGGTGACTGGTCAGCTTAGGAATTTCTCTGGTCACAAAAATTGCTTGTATGGAGGGAAATTCACTTTGGGAATCAGTAGTGTTGCTATGAAGGTGGCCATGCTGATCCTGTTGTGCTTTTCCTCCAAAGGGCAGGAGCAAGCTTCCCCAGGGCTGCAGCCTGGAGCTGTGTTGCTGCCCAACCTGCTCCTCACCCAGGTCAGGCAGAGCATCTTCCACCATCCCTTGTTCTCTCCAGCACGGGCGTTACCCAGCCAGTGTTAGTGGTCACTGCTGACAGAGGGGCAGCACTGCTCGTCACAGGCACTTTTTAAAATAATGTGACCAAAGCGGGGAAGCAGCGGGATTGCTGGGATGACTGCAGAGTTACATTTCCCTCCATCCTTTCCTCCATGGCAATGTTGCCTGCTGTGGTGGGATGTACCATCCCGAGGCCAGGGCCTGCACCAGCAGCCATTCAGGTTCTTTGCCTGTTAAAGCAGTGTCAGTATTCATCACCTCTCTCCCTCCAGGATTTTCTGGATGAGAACACAGAAGTCCCAAATGCAGATTTGTTGTGTGGGAGCCCTCGGATGAGTAGATACTTGGAAAGAACACCCCTATCTCACTGTTGCTAGCTGCTCAGATATTAAAAATAAAGGAATCCTTTCAAAGAAAGAATATTCTCATCACAGAATGCCAGATCATATTTTGTGTCTAATCATCCTGACTTCAGTAAAAAAAGCGAACAGAGAGTAAAACAAAGTAAGTACTTTGACCGTGTCTTAGTTAAAACGAGATCTCAGGAAATGAGTGCGATAATGAGCAATAGGCTAAAAATTCCAACATATTGCACCAGGTCCTGAGAAATAATGCAAAAGCAAACCCCTTTGTTCATATAATCACCAGTTACATACTCTGCTGGCTGCTTATTAATTGTCTGCATGACACTGGAATTGTTTGACCGAAAGATGAGGCCGCTTTTCCTAAGCCATTACTCCTCACTCCACCTCTGCAGGATACTGAGGAGGGTTTTGAAGCTGTTACACTGCTCTGATACTGGCCAGGTCTTTGTACACTGAAATCCCCCCAAATGGCTCCCTTCCTCCTGACACACTTGTAAACAAGTTTTTTTCTTTTCAAGACATTGGTAGCACTGCTATATAGTGATTGAAAAATTCCAAAAGACAGCCCAAATCTTTGTTTTACTGGTTTTTTGTAATAGAAATTATGTGGCTTTTGAAGCTCTTCCACTGAGACTCAGTTTGGGAAACCACAAAGCTAGGGATTTTAGAATTTATTTACAGTATGTTGACTTTATTTTTCCTAAATCTAGCTAAATAACTAAAAATATCATAATTAATGCAGGAGCCTATGACTGTCTTTTTCTTCTTCTCTTCTGAAGGAGCTCCAGATTCACAGGATTCACTCTGAAATACAGATAAATTCAAAGAAGTTTTTAAATTCCCACAAGGTTCACAAAATGTTGGCTACATCTTGTAAATCATGACAAAATGCAGCACCCTTGAATTACAGTTCTTCATTGAAAAAAAAAAGTAATAAAAAAAGGAAAGACAAAAGATGATAAAAATAATTCTGGGTCTGGCTCCAAGTATGTACATTCCTTCATGATTTTGTCCACTCGAATATAAAACTCTTTCTCTACACTGACTTATTAGGATCTTTCCTTGGGACTGCACCCCAAATGAGTCAGATGTTCTGCTTCAGATTAAGTTAACTAATTATATTACCTTTTATCTTTGCCTTCAGGTAACTCCTCATACTTCTAGCTCCTGTAAAGGGTGGTAAAACCTTTTATAGTAGTATAATTTATTTGGAGCCAGCTACTAAAGGGCATAGCAGCACCTGAAAGAGAACTAATGCCAAAATGTTATTAAAAATTAAAATCTCACAGGGAACTGTTTTTCCTCTTTATGAACATGCTTGAAAATCCAGGTGGGAAGAATGGACCTAGGCCCATGTTGTAGCTAATACTACATCACTTCTAACATTTCTGGCTGAAAAAGTGCAAACACAGGTTATTGTTGATATGGTTTTCTTTTACCCTGGTTAATCTAGCTTTTATTTTCTGTAGGCGTGCGGGAGGTCGTGGCTGCATGGCCAGCGTGGGTTCTTACAGGTGATTTGCCCTTCCCAACAGCAGGTGCATCATCAGTCACTCAGAAGGGCCTGAATGTGTTGTCTCCTTTTTTCAGGACTCCCAGCTCCAGCTGCCGTTTGAAAACCAGCAGTGGGCCCCCAGGCCAGCACTGCCTCAGTGCCTGAGCAGTGAGGCACGGGCTCCTCTGCTTCCCTGTCCATGGGCAGCCCTGCTCAGCCCCTGGGACCCTGGGTGGGCTCTGGGCACCCAGCATCCATCTTCATTGATCTCAAAGGCAGGGGTGGGCTGTTTTGCTCCTGGTTCATTTACATGAAGGGCAGGATTTTGAGCTGGAAATTTTCTGACTTTGAAACTTTTGAACTGGTCAGAGATCTGGCAGTTGTGATTCCCACTTAGAAAGGAGATCGTCTGTTAACAATAAGCTATCTTTTCAGTTATTTTTCATATTAAGTTATTTTCTGTGGCTGCCACAGGTCCATGACCTGCACCTTCCCTATTGTATGTAGAATGATGTGCAGGATTTTTAGAATGTCTCTCATATTTTACATCTTTAAACATAAAACCTGCAAGCCACTCAGTCATTATCTTTAGAGTGTTCTTTAGCTCCCTCTGAAAAAACCCAACAATTTGATACTGAGGTAATTTTAAAATTAATGCTGAGGTGTGATCTATAGAAGTGCTGTGAACCCAGGCCATCAGGTAGTAGCAAAGATGTTCTCAACCTCTGACTGTGAGGCTCTGACTGTTCCCCACCACTTTTGGCAAATATTTCTTCAAAGACAAACAAACATGCAGTGCTCAGGCCAGGAAGGGATGAAGCACCTTACCTTGCAAAATCAGGTCAGATGGTACCTCTCTGTGTCTTTCATTATAGAGAGATTTTTCTCCTTTAACTTCTATCCTGTGCTTAAAATACCACTGGGATTAAAAATTAGAAGTTGCTGTCCCATAATAGACCGAGTTGACCTCTATATTTCAGTGGTGCTGCTGGGAGTGGTGTGCGAATGACCTTGGTAGATCCCAGTGCAATTTGGGAGCCTGCGTTTTGCATCAGTGTGCTGCTCTACTGACCCTCAGCTATTTACCCAAAAACACGCTGTGTTTTTAAGCAAGTTCTGTGCCACTGCCATCTTCCTTGCCACAAAGTTTTCCCTTCTTCCTGTGTGTGCAGCACTAAGGCAAATGCTAATGGGAAGCTGGAGTCTGTTTCCAGCTCCTGGTGAAGACCAGGGCTTTCTCAAGCTGATGTCCAATGGAGAACACTCTTGGAATGATGGTGTTGTAGGTCCATCAGGACTTCACAGGACTCCCACTTCACAACCTCCTCGGTTGTGTTAGGTCCCTTCCTAGCTGAAAAGGGAAGAGTTTTGATGCTCTGCCTTCCCCACACCTAGAGAGATGCTCAGAGGCACCATCAGTCCTTGACACTTCCCCTGCTCCTCCCCGCACTTGAACTCCTACTGAGAGGGTTTCCAAACAGTTAATTCCCTGTCTCTCTCCAGGCCTTGCAGCATTTCACAATGCTATTGTCATCCTAGAAGGCAGGAACACATAAGTAGGAGTTTCTTTTTTTTTTTGTGGCATCTTTATTTAATTCCCTCTGTGGTCCACTTTAACTCCCTCCTTCCCTCCCAGCCGTGGCTCTCTGCGAGGGAGTGGCAGAGCCCTTGCACCAGTGCTCCCTCCTGCCCCTGCTCCTTCACTTGTCCCAGAGATTCCACCTTCCTTCTAATGTATTAGCAAAGCCCTTCTTTTCTTGAGGTCCCCAGGTTTTCCCCTACAAGCAGAGAAAGGGGTTGAGATGGTCTGGACTGCACTCTACAGCTCTGGAGTCAGCGTGGCTGGCACCCCTTCCCCAGCTCGGAGGGGCTCTCTCAGGATAAGTGTGGTTTGGATGTAAGGGTGCTTGTGTGTAGCATGAACCGTGGAAGGACTACAGGGAGCTCCAAAGGCAGCATGTTAAGATACTTTTCCCGGTGATCCCTCTTATAAGAAAAAAAAAAAAAAAAATCAAAAAAAGCCAAACCTTTTCCTTGCTCCAAAATGCTGTTTCACTAACTCCAAGCGTCAAAAGGGTTTTATTCTTAGCCTTCTGTTTCGATCAGTTAATTCCCACCAGGGCTGAGATAAAAATTGTCTGTGGGACACACTGTTCTTTCTTCTTATACACCTAATGTTGCTGTGCTATTTTGGGCTACCATTTAAATAAAAGCCAATTTGACTAAAGAGCAAATATATTCTGTCGAATGACGGCAAAAGGGCAGAGCTTGGGAAAAAGAAACAAGAAAATGCAAGGCATTCATTTTTCCTTTGTACTTTTTAATAAAAGAAATTCTCTTGCAGCTTAAAGTGACACATTAAAAGATGTATGTATCGTGGCTTTTAAAAACACAATTAGATAACACCTTGTCAAATACTTATATTCTTTGTTGACAGCCTTGAGTACAATCACAATAACAGCACAGCTATTTCAGCATGTTTCTTATTCAGTTGCCATTGGCAGAGTCAGCCATTTTATAAAAATGTTACTGTTTATCACTTTAATCATCAATCTACATCTAGTCAAAACAATAAGTCAGAAGGAGTAGTAAATTATACTTGTGCAGCCCTGATGAGTTTGAACTGTTTTGCTGAAATTAACTGCAATAATTATCTATTTTTCTAAAGCTGTTAAGAAGTTCTGGGTAAAGAAATAAAAATTGGATCAATAAAGACTTGGCTTTTGCCTGTTTTATAAAAAAGAAACCTTTTTAGCAGGCTGGGAAGAATTTAACAGCGAGTCTTGGTTTTCTAAAGGTGAAAGAATAAACATTTGGTTTGTTCTTTTTTTTTTTTTTCTGTCTGGCATAAAGACCCCCAGACAGAGCTGCCAGGTGGCCCAGCCCCTGCTCGGGCAGGTGCAGGCGGCAGGGCTGGAGGGGAGGCTGCTCCCGAGGCTCTGCCTGCCCTCGGCGGAGGGGCGGTGGTGGCACAGCAGAGCAGCACACACCTGGGCAGCAGGTGCTGGATCTGTCTCAGGGATGTGCTCACTCTGGTTCTGATATCGCTGCTGATATCAATACTGGCAGGTGCCCAGTCTGCTGCAGATGGGGATGTCTTTTGTGTACAGATGTATATACATAAAAATAAATAAATACGTATTTTTCTCACCGAAAGTAGCAGCAGGGCTCCCATTTTACAGGTGCGGGAAGGGACCCCACCCATCGCACAGTGCTGGCTCCAGGGCTGGGCAGGGATCTCGGGCCTGCCCCACTGCGGGGTGATGCTGTGACTGATGCAGCCCTGTGAGCCCTCCTGGAGGTGTCTGAGGGGAGCAGTGCCCTCCCTCCCCGCCTTGTGTGCCTGGCATGACCTTTGCTCAGTCCAACACGGGTCGCCCGTGCCCGCCGTTAGCCATCCAGCCCATTTGGTGCCTATCAAGAAGGTTTCACGGCTGGATATCCAGCAGCAGTTTCTGCCTGCACCCTGGCCGTGTTTCTGATTTTTTCAGGACACCTCTGATGGCCAGGGCTTCCTCCAGCTGTTCCCTGTGGCTCCCTGTTTGGG
This sequence comes from Melanocharis versteri, assembly GCA_013397845.1. NCBI lineage: Eukaryota > Metazoa > Chordata > Aves > Passeriformes > Melanocharitidae > Melanocharis > Melanocharis versteri. The sequence goes on along the minus strand of VZTG01008972.1, from coordinate 426,489 downwards.
CACAGGGCAGGGTGTCGGGGCTCACTCCCACAGCAGAAGGTCCCCTGCCCCAGGCAGTGCAGTCGTGTCACTTCTGTATCACCAAAGCACTTGCCTTTTTTTACCCTTGTGGTTCCAGTATTTTATTTCTTCCCTTTCATCAGTTTGAAGTATTTTATTTGTATTTTTTACCTGGATCCCAACTTCTTAGCAATGACATTGTGAATCCTATGAATGCATTTTATATGTCGTGTGTGTGTGTGATCAGTCGGTTTTTTAGACTTATATACCATAGACTATCAATATTACATTTGCTGCTCTAACCAAGAGGTTTTAATAATACAGATCTAACTTTTTACTCTTTTACAAGACAAGGCAGCAAATTTAGATTCCTTTAATCACATGAAAAATGATAGATATAACTAGGGGATTGAATTTTGGAAACAATGCTAGGACAAAAGAGTTCCTGATGGGATTCTATAAATATTAACAAAGAATATTTGTCTTATCTTTTGCTAGCAACCATTAAGTATTTAACCCTATTCATGGAACATTTTCTATGTTAAGAAAGCTTTAGCTTTTGTCTCCCCAACAGTCTGTCTGTCTGTCTGCTTCTCCACTATGATAGTTCTACTGCTTTGCCATGAAACTTTGATGGAAAATTTAATTTATTTATTGTAATATAAATACATAGTGGTTTACTAAGCAGTTATTTAGAGCAGTATTTATATGGATCTTTATTAATTTCTTCTAATTACTTACTAAGGCCCTTGTAATACCTAAGAATCCAAAGCATATGAAAGCCACAGTCAAAACCAATATATTAATGTAACTTGTGCCCTGTGTGGGGAGCATGGCAGACATATTTTGGATTCCAAAGGTAAAAAAAAATACAGTAGTAAGCTTGAAGCATGCTGCCAACTTTGCATAGGTGCGGAAATTTCTGGCTCCTGGCAAAAGTTTATCTGCAGTAATTTGCACCCTGGCTTGCTTTTTCTGCCTAATATGTAAACAATAAATACACCTTAGTGTTTGTTTATTTATTTTTTCAATTATTTCCCCCGTGTTTGGGCTTTCCTTGTTTCCTGCCAGCCCAGGTTTCTGCTGTTAACAATTCCCCCCAAAAGCCCTGCAGCTGCCCTTGGGGCGGTGGCCCAGGCGAAGGTCCGGCTCCATCCATCACCGGTGCTCCCCGGGGCGATGGAGAGCAGCCTTCCCCGGGTAGCCCGGCGGGGGCAGCGGCCAGCGCAGCTCCAGCCCGATTTCCAGCCCATCCCTGGTTTCCAGCTCCAGCCCCGGTTTCCAGCTCCAGCCCCGATTTCCAGCTCCAGCCCCGATTTCCAGCTCCAGCCCTGGTTTCCAGCTCCAGGCCTGGTTTCCAGCTCCAGCCCATTTCCCCCGGCCGGCAGCCCCGGCCCGCTGGGAGCGCGGCCAGAGGAGCCCAGCAGCTCCCCGGCGCTCCGCGGGCGCTGCCCGGGACAGGGATGCGCAGCTGCCCCGCGCCCTGCGGGTGCTGGTGCGCACGGGGACGGTCCCCGAGGGCAGCCCCGGGGGGACTCCCACGCACTGAGCTCCAGCGAGCATCAGGGCCCACGGCAGAGAGCGAAAAGCGAACGCGTTCTGTCGGTGGACGTGTTTCTGTGCTGAATGATTCTGAAAAGGAAGCTGAGTTTAATTAAGAACAGGTATTTAAAAGGTAACTGTTAATGCTTTTAGGCTGAAGCTGGAAGATTTGTTAAATTCCTGTTGTGATTGACTGGAGAGCAGAAGGAGATCTCTTGACTTTCCTGGGTCACAGCTAGGAATGGAGAGAAATCTTTCTTTTGCCTCAGCAAGCTGTGGGAGCTACTTCAATGGCCAAAAATAATTTTGAGTATAACACATCTGCATACAACAGAATAATTCTCATTTCTCTGTTGACCCCCCTCTCTGCAGCTCAGGAAAAGAGAGAACTCATTTAGCTCCTTAAACGTAGGTGTTGTAATCATTAATAAGGAAAGTGCCAATAAAAAAAAATCTGGTGATACTATAATGGGGGAGATAAAACACTGCAAAGAATAATTAGATGCTAGCATCAAAATACTGCATGAAACAAAAACAGTAGGGAGAGAATCAACATTTAAAGCAGTTTTTGAATTTTATCTTTACCTGCACTCCTTAATCTTTTATTTTGTCTTTTGATTTTCCTGCTATGTACTGTGTTCCTCTTTTGTTTTATTTTCATTTGACTTCATTTTATTACACCTCCCTCCAGCTTTTCCCACCCCCAAGATTTTTTTTCGTACTTTCAGCTCTTCCTTTGTTAATGTTGAATGCAAATGTAAGCCTGCTGACAGATTTTTCAGGAGTCAGGAAAAAGTCTTAAATGCTAAATAGATAGGATCAAAAAGCTGAGTGGTGGGGTGTAAGTCCAAGCAATTGGAGCCCATCTTGGGTGATCCATGGGATGTGGGAGTCCCAACGAGCTGTGCTATTTGTCTGGACATCTCTTTAATCTCTACTGGAAATAGTTATAGTGGGTAGAACTGGAGCTGCCCTTCAGGTGTATTTGGGGGGGGACCACGCACACAGCCAGCCACAGCTGTCCCCAGTCCCTTGTGGTGGTGAGAGTTGCTGCTGTCTTGGAGGTTGAAATTCAGCAAAGGAAAGGATAGGAAGAAACCTGTGTTGGTCTCTGAATTCAGATGTTTTTTCGGGGTTGGTCGCGTCTCCCTTTTGGGTAGGTGTAGCTTTCTAGGGATCCTCTGCAGAGTGTGAATGTGGGAAGGCAAGTCTTTGGAGTGGAATGAGTGAGCAATGTCCTTTGTCCTCAGGCTGGAAAAAGAGGCAATATTCTGGCGGGGTAGAGGGGAAGCATGCGGGCTGCTCTGTGGCATCCTAACCAAACACCGAAAGTTACGAGTCAGTGTTGGAGCAGACTCTTCTAGAACAAAACCAGGAGACCAGTAATTGTGCAAACTGTATGCAGGTGCTGTAAAACTAGTGTTGGATAGAGCCCCTGCGTCCCTGAGGGCAGGCAGATGGGCTTACCTGTAGCACCAGGGACTGGTACTAAAAACCCCTCCTGCCTGTGAGTCAAAATATCTGTGCTGCTTGGACGTGTGGCAGACCAGCCTGTTCAACGTGTCTGCCTTCAATGACAGTCAGCAGTTAAAGTGCTTCTGTACTGAAACGGGAAGGGATGAACAGATTCTGAGCTTCTGGTGTTTGGTCAATCCAGCTCCACATCCTCAGCAAGCAGATAAAAAAGGATCTGTTGCTACAGAATGAATGTGGACGTACATATTTTTATCCAGTTGAAGGATAGGCATTCTGGGTGTTGTGTGCCGGCTCTAGTGCTGAAAATAAAACTCACAGAATAGGGCATAGTACTAATTAGAAACTTAGAATGGAAAAAGATCATCAAATATAGAAACTTCCTGAATATGCTTCTCTACATTCTGAATATGTTGAAACAGAAAAGTGGAGAATTTTGTCTTTGAGGCTTGCATTTTTACTGTGCAGTAGATAAGAACTAGGCTTTCAGATAAATTAGAGTACTCTTTTGATATGAAAAATCTGCGGTTCTTTTTTTTCACTTCTGCAGTGATCACCCTTAAGTCTCCAGTTTTTGCACTGGTTCCTTGGCTATTGCTCTTATCAATCAGTATTTAAGTGGTATTTATCAGTAGTAGTAAAGTCGTTGTGTAACAGTACTGGTCACCCAGGAGTGCTTGGAATTAGATGGATGAGAAGCACAGTGCTGCCACTTGACAAAAGGTGTGGTTTGTCTCGCCCAATATGAAGGTACCTCCCATCCCCAGGGTGATGTTGTGGCCATGAACTGATATTATGTAATTTTCCTCACCTGAGACTGATTAATTGACTTTATTTCTGATCTAGATAAAATTTCCATTTTACCCAAGGAAAGATGCTGAAGCCATGTGGTTGATGTGTGTGAATGACAACACCCCACAGAGGTTTTGTGCCCCCAGAACAGTGTGAACATTTAGACCTTGAAGAGAAAGCTTGGAGATGGGGTGGTGTGGGTGGGAGGTAACCACCAGGGCTTAGATTGGGGGGTGAACCTGGTGGAGGCAATGTGCTGATCTAGCCCAGCTTGGAGCTGAAGTTCTCAAAGTTGTGACAGGGCCTGAACATCCCCAAACACTTAATGCTGAATTAAATAGAGTATTTAAATCATACCACCTAGACCTATGTCTGGCTGTAATTAATAAACTTAAAACTTAAGTTAGGGAATTCATTATACTAAAGCTATCACCTGTTTCCTGTACTCTATCTTTTTCTGGTGACTGATCTTTTCTCCTGCTCTCATCATGCTTGCCACATCTCTGCTGCATGCCAAATAGAGATCAGTGACATTATTTTTAATGGTGAGCTCCCTATCAAAGCCTGGATTTATTATCTCTACAAAACCACAGCCAGAGCTTCTACGGTTTTGGAACTCCAGGACTAAAGCTGCTAACCCCCCTTGCAGAAGGGGTATCTAACTCAGTTTCCTGGTTTTCCAAAGTGCCGAGCAGCTATCAACACATTAAATTATTATGTTTCCAGAGCATGAGAAAATGCTGATTTGTTTAATGTTGTTTCTGGAAGTAGTTGCCTTTTGGATTATTTACTTTCCTAGCAAGTACTTATGCCACAGTGCAAACTTCTGCTGAGGAGCCTCTGCATGCTCCAGATTAGAGATTTAATGGGGGACCACCAATTCAGTCAATCTGCAGCCAGTACATATTATCTACTGCATAAATCACAGTAAAATGTGATTTTTCACATTTGCAGTGAGGCCTTATTTTTATTCTAGGCTTTAGGCTGTGCACTGTAGATCCTGGGGATGAACCTGGCATAAAAGGTAAAAGGAAACTGCAAGAGCCCTTTGCGATTCCCTGTCCAGCTGTGACAGAGCTTCCCATGCCACAGGACAGAGTGAGTAGCTGCAGGTGGCAAGGGCAGCTCTGTGCCAGTGTGCCCTCTTGGTAAAACGTTTTGGAACTCCAGTGCTGGATTGCCAGTCAAGCCCTGTCTAGTGGTACCTACCAGCAGATTTTGGCATGGCTTGCTCCGTGGTGGAATGCAAGTTGAAGGCAGGAGTGGGGCTGGCTGGCAGAGGGATGGCTGCCTCACCTGTGGGAGGATGAGAGGTGCCCACTCTGCTCACAGCACAGAGAGGTTCGAAGACGGTGCCTTGCAGTTATGCCACACCTTTCAAAATGGACAGTTTGTGTTTTGTGTGCATAGCCATTTCTAAAGCATATGCTCTGGTTCTTAATTTTTCCACCTTTTTTCTCCTTTAGTGTTGTGTTTTAAAATTGCACTAAATCTGTGTTAGTATAGTTTTCCTTTCATTTACACTGAAAATAGCATTTTATCAATGTCAGCTGATTTTTAATTGAGCTGAAGTTCACAGAGAGTGACAGGGACGTTACCAGGTAGTGTATATTTCATGTTACAATTTACATTCTGAACTCTTTGCTGTGAAGCACCACCGTCATCTATTACATGTGGAGTGGAGGATGCTGTTGGCCTTCTGAGCAGTAAATAACACTCCACATCCCTCCACGCTTCCCCTGGCCCCTGCGGAGGACATGGGAAGGCTGCAGGAACATTTGTACCAGACCTGTTTCTCGTTAAAGGGAGGGAGCAGGGTGGTGGCGTGGTTGGGGTGAGGTGTTCCAAGCTGGGCTGTGCACCCTCTCAGGGCTCTCTCTGCTCCTGATGAGGAACAGGTGTGGAACAAATCCACCACAAAGCCACGGAACGCGCGGGAACCCCTGTTACAAATTTCAAGCTCGTAAAATGTCAGCTCGGGGGCTTGCCTGGGACGTCACCCTGCTTGTCTGTTCACCTCACAGGCAGTTTTTACGTTTATTTATTTCTGTCAGTCACCTGATCTTGAGTGGAATTGCTGCCTGGGGCAAACATAAGAGGTTTTATCATGGAAGTTTTGCTGCTGATCATCTGCACCATGCTGTCTTTGGGAAGCACTGCCGTAAGCTCTGGAGGCAGCTGACAGCGTGCATTTAAGGGATGTCCCCCAGCCTCTGCCCCCACCAGCCTGCTATTAACTCGGTTAAAATGTATATGACCATAGAATAAGCATGGAGCATGGATGAGTAGGAGAGAGGGAGGACCTCGGGGCCAGGCGGTTTACAAACAGGCATCGCAGCCACTCTGTCCTTTGCCCCCTCTTACATTTCTTATTACAGTACATTAAAACCCTTTGCTCTGTCAAATTGACAAAGGCAGCTATAAAAGGGGTCCTTTCTAATACACAGTAATATAAACTATGTTTGTACACTTACCACATAATCCCTAATTACTTCCATACTTTTATGTGTAGAGAGCTTTGACGCTTGCATTGCTGGATACTTAGTGAATGAAATAAAAATCAGAAATTATTTCTGTATAAGTACGGGGTAGTATGTGGTATGTGAATTAGCTTCCAGGCCGGCGACAGAGCTCACATTTCAGAATAAATATACTAAGTGTCATTGATCCCCTAAGTGTCAAATAAAAAAACTATGACACCAACAAAACTCTCATATGACCCTGACATTCCTCCAGTACTTAAAGTAATTACCATACTATTTAATCACAATGTTTATAAAATTGCTTTTTGATTGGCTTTCATCTATGTCATACCTATATCAATAATTCCTAGTGAATGCCTGCATATGACCTTTAACCCTTCTTTACAAATAATTTCCATTTCATAATAGCAAGAAGATTCTTTAGGCAGTTGGTAATGGAGTCCTCCCATGAAGGCTGAATCACTCACTTTTTGGTTTGCCTGCATGGTAGAGGACACAGTTTCCCCTCCAATCCGAAGGGCTGCACAACTGCCTCCAGCTCAATCCACACAGGAAACCCTGAAATATGAAAAAGATTGAGCTTGTAATCATTTTCAGGAACTCTCTCTTTCTGGTAATCAATGCAGTCATGTGAAAATGATCTGAGGTTTTTCGTGGTTTCTCTGTTATCTTTGACCACAGTAGGTTATCACACTTTGGGCATTACAGGGGGATTTTTTGGTGTTTTCTCTTTCCCTCTATACTTCTGCTTTTTAAAGGGAGAGACCTAAGTGAAGCAGGGTAAACACAGCCTAAAAGCTGTGGTGACACGGAGATGGTAATGAAGTGTCCATGCTGTCTAGAGCTGTGAAGTTTGCTTAAAAGTTCTCAAAAGTGTCTTCTGCACATCGCTTATTCACCTGACTTTGGAGTGATCCTGTTATCAAAAACAGTGTCCCCCAAATGCGGTGGAGTTGATGCACTCATCTTTGATTCTTGGTTACTGAACAGACATGGACAAAGGTAGATGTGTCTAAAAAGTTATGAAGTTCCCATCAGCAGCTCTGCACCTCAGCTGGTTGCAGATGCCTGCTAGAAGTCATCTTCCCAAATGCCATAAAACCAAAACCTGTTCCCACTGTTTGTTTCCTCCACTGTTTGTTTCCCTAAAGCTGTAGAAAACAGCATAGAATTCTCAGCACCTGAGCATCTCTTTCCTGCCTTGGAAAACTTAAGAATAACCACTTCTATAATGTGTTTTTCAGAGAGAGACAGCTGCATTAGCAGCGTGTGTGTGTCAGAGCCTGTTTTGTGACTTGACCACATGTCAGACCCAAGATGGTCAAAGATCCTGGTAAAAGTTATGGCTGTACCTGGCCTGCAGCTGTGCAAACCTAGAGATTTTCTGCTAGTGGGGAAATCTGAGGCAGATGAAAGGCTGACTGAAGGTGTATCTAAGGTGGATGTCTTTGATCCCACGGGGGCCTGGCACCAGCAGAGAGGTATCCTGTCAGGTCAGGAGAATCTGCTTTATTTTAAAGCTGGCCCTAGTGGGTGCTAAGTACCAGAAGCATCTCACTGCTTGGGAGAGCGCGCTCTGTAAATAGCTTCACAAAATTTTGTGCACATGCTGTGTGTGACAAAATCTATGCAGAATATCAGACGGGCCAGAGAAAGACACCCCACTTCTCTCCTTTCAACTGAAATATATACAGGCATCGATGAGGATTGTAGCCTTAAAGCTGGTGTAGAAAATGCTTGGAAGATCAAAGTTTGGTGCGTGCATGGTAATGTTTTGAGAGCGGTATTTTTAGTAACCATCCCCCAGCACTTGGAAGGGAAGGCAGGCTGTGCTGCACATGTAGACATGGCGAGGAGAACTTTGTTTTCCATGTAAGAGTCTCCTAAGTGCATGCTGAAAGATGAGGAATATCAAGAATAGCAGAGTGGTAGCGCATGAAGAGAGAAGAAGTGAGCAGGCCAACGTCAAAGGAAGATAGGCCAAGTTTTAGCTCTTTACTTGTTTCAGTGTGCAACCTTGACTTCCTGCTAATAGATTTTATTTCTGGAATATGCATGTGCTTGCAGATTTGCTCCAAAACATGATGGGTCTCATGATTCACACCGACTCTGTTTATATTTCCCAGTAGATATGTTTTGTTTGTTCATACGGGCAAGTACTTCTGATCCTCTTCTGGAAATTGGAGTAGTTGATGAAGCTTTTTCCTCCTCTCGGTTAACTGTTCCCCTAGATTGTCTCCTATTAATATGCCATGATGTGTTGATGTAAAACACTTTAATATTTCCATATGTAATAAAAGGTCAGGGATAGTATTCTTTCATTACTAAGAGTCATATATCAAGTACATCACAGGAAATTCTACGCTTTAGCAAAATAGGAAGGCAAATATATCGATTACAGGTTATCTGTCAAATTAGCTTGAACCCTTTGCTCAGAGTATCAGGCTTTTCCATTTGAGAATGTACAGTAGCTCAATGCAACACCTTTTGTGTATTTTTTGGGAGGAGGGGAGGATTGTGATGCTGAGATTTTACTGAACTAGCTGCTTTCTTTCCTCTGCCTTGACAATTACTGAAAGATGAAGGTCTCTTTCCCTCCCCCAACTGAAGTGCTTTCCCTCTCCCAGCACTTAAGAATTCTGTGTTAAAAACCCTCATTCCCTGCTGCTTCCCTTCTCCTGCATAGCTCTGACTTTCCACAGAAAGCAAGCAAGACCCACTTGATACCAAACATTAGTCACCCTCGAGCTGTAGCCAGTGCCTTCCTTTTGCAACTTATAAATAAGATTTCTGAAAAGTTACAATTATCTCTGTATCTATCACTCAATCATCAAACAGGCTGAAGTTACAGAAATCCAGCCACCTCTGCAAGAGGAGGATGCTACAGCTGTGACATAATTACATTATCAACTTAATTAAGGAAGTGAGTGAAATGAAAGAGAAAACAAAACAGCCAAAGAGAAGGCTAGAGGTGGGAAGGAAAGGTGGGATGGGTAGCATGCAGAGGATGTGTTAAATTTAGCTCTAAGTGGTTTAAAAAAGGCTCTAATGTATCATAAAAATCCCAGGGTTTTCATCCTGTGCTCCTGGCTTTCTGAGCAGCTGCTGGGAGGGCAGGGGCTGGGGTGGGCTGAGGGGACCCCCAGAAGGTGGTGCTGCCATGCCACCCCCCTCTCCCAGCCTGCAAGGCCACAGCCAGTGGAAGCAGGCAAACCACACAAAGAACGTGCGACTTAAACGTGTTCACTTGTCAGGCCTTGGGCAAATCTGGTTTTGCAGAATAAAGGCTCAGCCCTGTTATCCTCATGAACTGAAACCCCCCATTAACTTCTGTAGGAGTTTTGGGCACATGAGAGCTGAAGGTTCAAGCTCCTAATCTGATTATTCTCACACAAATATATTAATTGTAGAAAACCAACAATGCTTTTCCTAGACAGGATAACAAAAGCAGATCACTGCTCAAAGTATGTCCTTTTTCTTCTGCTTTCAAATCCCATGTACTTTTCAGTATCAAAAAGGAGAAGAAAAAAAACTCCTCAAATCCTTTATTTGATTTCAGTGTACAACTATGCTCAGTTTAAATGTCACCCATACGCAGAACAGTGGTTGCACCAGAGCAATCATGGCAAGATGTCTAAAGGGGTGTCAGCAAATTGGACAGGGTATAATTTTAGTCAATGTGTTCTTGTCTTATTTTAGTTCAACATCATTTCCCAGTTGCAATTCTTTTGAGTGACACATGGAATGCAAAACAACATAAAAGGTCTGCCCTGAGGCAGATATGTGTCCATGTAGGACTTTAATTATTCTTTTTGAATAATGTGTAATATGCAAGCCCAATTTCTTGCATAAAAGTCTGATGAAAAAACTGTGTATCACCTGTATAAGTGTTTTTATGATAGACTTCATATTTTTAGAAGCAATGAATTTGGAAGAGGTCCTTATTAGTCCTAGTACTCTGTATTTTTCAGGCAACATTTGGGAGAGAAAGCAATTGTTCCCATGGTGTTTTGCAATGACATAATTTTTTTTTTAAAGGCATTCTTTTGTTCATTCAACTGCTGTGTGCTTAAATAGCACTTCCATCACAGGTATAGAGTGCTCTACCTGTAAGAATTTGTGTGAATGTATTCTTTTACTTTGTTGCCTAACACCTGCAAGCTGATCCTGCTCTTATTTACATCACTTTTATACCAGTGTGGCTCCGATGGCTTCACAGAAGCGAGTTCTGAGCAAAATCAGAGTCAGATCTTTTCCTTCTAAGAACTAATATTAAACTGGCTCTTTAGGTAGCACTTGGTGTATCATTTTAGATTAGCTGATAAAAAATAATGAAAAAGATGCCTGAATGGAAATGTAGATCGTAATGATGAAATATGTATTTAATATTTAAAAAAAAAGAGAAGCCAATGTGAAAGCAAATTAAGGGTGTTGCTGCAGTTTTGCTGCAGACTCTGGGTCTGATTCCTGAACTCTGTGAGCAGCTTTTGACATGTGACAGGAAGTTTCCTCCTGGTACTTAGGGAAGGGTGTATTGGATAGTTAGTAAAGGTCTAGGTGTGCCCATATCTTCAGGAAGCAGAAGGCGCATGAGGATTGGGGACTGTTGGTTTATGGACACCTGAGGGGTTTATGGACAACTGATAAAGATGAAATTTGACCAGAGAGTCCTCTATCTCCTTTAATAACTGCTTTCTCAAAGCTCCTCCTAGATTTTTTTAAAATTAAATAAATAAATATGCAAACCTAAGTATTTAGCTAGTAAAATATAAAAAGAAAAAAAAATCTGAGGGTGCTTTTGGCTGAAACCATAGGAATTGGAGCAGAAGGAAGAGGTTTCCGGGTGCACCATTTTTGCTGCAGGCTGGATATTAAATAAGAACTTTTGTATAGATGAAAACGTAACCGTGGAGCTCGCCGGGTTTGTCAGGATCTCAGCACGGCCCCGCAAAGTTTGGATTCCCCTCGTGTGCTGCCGTCTCCCCCTCGGAGTAATCTTCTTGTTTATTTGGTCACTGCATGGCTCTGTTTTTGGAGGGATATTTTGGTTAGCATAAACTATTTGAAGACTGTTTGGAGAAAAGCACTAACCCATCCCGATATCAGTGGGATAAAAAGCTCTTTGTTTATAACTGTTACTAGTTTAATCATTTAGATGAGAGGAATTTGCACTTCTAGGCCTGAGTGTGCTCTGATTTCCCTGCAAACATGTGTTGTGGGATTTGCATTGTCTGCACTGGGAGTTGCGCAGAGGGAAAGGAAATATTTTCCCCATCTTTTTTTTTTTTTTTTATTATCATACTTTATTCCCTCAATTTACCCCATTAAAAAAACCACGTAAGTAGAGGAGCTGCTGGATTTCAACGATGAAAAAAATATATCAAATTATCCTGCTGCCTAAGAAAAGGTACGGAAGAGAAACCCAGAAAACAGCAGCTGGGATCAGGTTTCATTCAGATGATCTAAACCAGCGTTGTTGCAGCAAGTTCAATTTTCTCCCCAAGTGTCTGGTCCCTCTGATGTCCAGGAGGCTCTGCTGGCCGGGAGCCCGCTGACTGGCAGTGACCTTGTGCTAACTGTCTGTCAAAAACGGGCACTCAGAATTCAGTGGCATGAAAAATAAGCATTTGGTGCCTTTCTTTAGAAACATAATAGACAGCTTCACTTTCACACCTCCTAATAGCCTTTTTTAAAAATAGTTTCTCTAGCAGGATGCTTTTTTAGCGCTGGGAGATTTACATGTCTACAGTTTCCAGAATTTATTAGGATTCCTTGCGTATTGTATATGGTTTTTTATCTTAAATTTCCTGATGCCACACTGTGACGCTGCCAGTTTAGCAACTCCAGCTGTTGTGAGTCACGAGGGTAGGCTGTGGTGGTGGCTGGATCACAGAGACAGGGGAAATTTGTCAAGTCCGAGCATTAACCCTGCAGAGCCAGCTCTTAAGCTCTGCCTGTTTGCAAAAATAGCAAGCACACTGTCCTTTTGCAGAAGGCAGTGCTGGCCTCAGCTCCCAAGTTTAGCAGTCTCAGGCAGGCTCTTCAGCTGGCGGTGGAGGTGGCTTCCAGGCCAGGAAAGCCCACGTGGTTTGTTGGGTGAATTTGGTTTTGCCAGCCTCTCTGTAACTGTGTAGGGAAGGGGCAGAGGAACTTCTCCCTCTGCAGCCCCCAGGCCTTCAAATTCCTCTCGCCTTTCAGGAAAGGAGTGTCTTTTTTACAGGATCCCAGTGTTATTCATTGGAAAGACGGGAACAATTTTAAGCTTCCAGGTCTGTATAAGCTCTATTGAGAGTGGAAATTAGTTGAGGCTCCCTGTGGCGTATGTGACTATGGAAGCTACAATGCTCATTTGTCCTGCTGAGCAGTTCTTGTATGTGCTTTACTGGCTGCAGAAGTTTTTTTTATTATTATTATTTTTTATTTTGGTTTTTTTTTTAGGATTGCAAAGATCTCCAGTGGAGAGCGATGTGGCAGAACTGAGAGTTCAAGCTAACCCTCAGTCATGTGGCACAGTCTTCCAGAGTTAGGTTAGGAAGGTTTAGATGTACGCTGAGTTAATGTAGTTGTGGAATAAATTAACTATCTGTTGCAGCCAAGAATCATGAGTCTGCATTTCAGGGCCTTGCAATGGAGACGGGGGGAGAAAATAGAAAAAGGGATTGGGGTGGGGGAATTAAAAATTAGGCACATGCAGACAAACCTCTTTCTTTTAAAACTGGATTAATGGTGCTTTATCTCTTTGATTGAGGACAGGATAAGGCAGAGACTTTTTCATTTCTCGGCCCTGTCTGGATCCGGGCAGGTGAGGGAGCCCTCCCTGCACTGACCCACTGACCACCTCCCCTGGCCCTGGGGATGTTCTGTCTCTGCCTGCAGCAGAAGGACTCCACCAGGAGCCACCAGCCCACGGCCAGGTCCTGCTGCCATCACAGGGATGAACTTGTTTTCTAAAATCTGCCTCCAACCTGTGGGCACAGCCCTGAACGAGGCTGGGGCACCAGGGGCTCCCCGTGGGCTACAGGCTGTCAGAACAAAGCCCTGAATTTTGACTCCCTATTGTATGCCAGTAGAGTGTCGTTTAAAGCCTCAAACCAGCCAAAAGCTCTCACACCCTCACCCTCTCCACCACCCTGCATACAGAAATAGTCAGATCTTTTTGTTCATGATTAACTGACTCATGCCTGGAAATCATCAATTTAAAACCCATTTCAGGAAAAGTTACTGGAATGTTCTTTGCATGGACATATCAGGATATTTAAATTATAAAAGTCCCCAATAGGGGCTGAAAATATCCTTAATAATTTTCTGAAGATACAGTAAATTTGGTGATAATTACTGTTATTTGCATCCCCCTCCCCCTCCAGAAAGGGTCTCTGAGAAGTGGAAAGAAATTTGGATACATAATGTGCGCTGACAGCTCCTACAGTGTGATGGGGAGGGACAATTTGAGACTGTCACAGGGCTATGCTCAGCTTCATAGAGATGGGATTTCTCTACATGCTAAAGTATGAGGAAGGCTAAATAACTCACAGGTGTCAACGGCACCAAAGAATTATGTGTGTCTGACCTATGAGAGAATAAATCTCATTTCCTGCTTAAAACCATGAGACATCCCTTTAAGTGTAATAAAAATGTAACATTTCCCCCCCCAATTATCTTTTACAATTTTCCCAAATTTATAAAAACAAGATTTTCCAATTTTTAAATATTTTTTTTTACTGGTAGATTGTGCTCTTTAGTATCATTTTACATAATTTAATACAATTTGTTCCATCCATTGGTTTTCATGGAGATACAAGCTGTTCGTTTGTGAGAAAGCTGGCATAGGCACGAACGTTGGCAAAGAGTCACCTCCAGGAGTTTATTCAGATTTCAAAGTTGCATGGGGGCACCGGCCATTTTGAAGGAGATAAATGTTAAGGTAGCTTCCTTTTTATTTTCAATAATATTTATTTGATATTTTAATTTTTAATGTAGGGTTGACAGCCTCTCCCTCCCCACCCCCTTCCTCAGTCTTTGGCAAAGTGAGTCATTGTTATTTTGTCAGCTGAATCGTGGTCACAGAAAATAATCTAAGCTTAAAAGAGCTGCTTTCTCTGAAACGTGTGTTATTGAATGAAAAGAACACAGGTGTTTCTTAATTATTTGTGCAGAAGGAAAAAGTGGTGCTGAGCGGATGAGCTGTGATGATTAACACGCTGAGGAGGAGAGGCCGTGGCGAGTGAGATTCTCCTTTCTTCCCTCCGTGCCACCCTTTCTGCCTCCTCCCGAGTGCCAGCAGGCAGTGTGGGGAGGCAGAGGGCACTGCCCCCCAGAAAGGGGCCTGTTGGGCTGTCAGATGTCAAAGAAAGCATACCCATGGCTGGGATAGGGTAGGGAATTTAGTGAACCCTCTCTCTGTGCATATTTGTGATAGAGGGGGTGGCAGTTCCCACTGTGAGCCTTCTCAGAGAGGGTCTGCCATCCCGCCCAGAGGCACCAAACCTCTTGAGCATGGTTTGCCACCACCAGAAACATGAAAGATGGGGCTTTTGGGCTCAGCAGTCACAAAGGCAATGTGCCACTACCTTACATCACTCCTAACCACAGCACTGTGTTTCCATTGCAGCACATTAGGTATTTTAAAACTGCAATAACCAGTCAAACATTTGTTATGCTGGTGTAGATGCAGGTTGGTAGAGGCTGGCAGCATGAATATGAAGTTGCATTTCTGAATGAGGACACGAGCCCCCTGCCTTGCAGGGTCCATGGGGGTTGTGCCAGCTGGATGCCATATTTGGGTGCTTGGTGACAGGTTTCTATCTTTGCCATATGTTTCTGTAGTGCTCAGATGGGGAAGAACCATTTTGGTGGCTGGTGGTGCCCCCAGAGAGCATTCCTCTCCATTCTGTGTGCTCCCCAGAAATACCAGGAAGGAAATTTGGAGAGTAAAATACTAAACCAAAAGGACACAGGGCAGTGGAGCTGGCAGGGTGCGGTGGTCGGAGTGGGAGGTTAGCCAAGATGCTCAGCTGAAGCCACCTCCTCCTGAGAAATGTGATGAACAGAGATTTTTAATGATTTCAGGTCACTGGTTACCCACAGTTTACACCAGCTCCATAACCCTCTCCCTCACTGCGCCCTTGGGGACGTCAGGGCAGGAAGGCTCGTGGCTGTCTCTGGAGGTGCCCTGGCCCCTGTTCCAACCAGCCTCGTGCTTTGACAGTGCCAGATCAGATGGTCCTGAGGCAGGGTCAGGCATCCCATTACACAAATGCTGCTCAAGTCATTGAGGGGGATTACTCAGCTGAAATTTGTCTGGTTACTCATCAGGGTGAAGTAGAGTCAAATTCTCAAATTTGTACTCTTTGTTGTGTGAAGCTGAAATGCTGTTTCTCAAAACCTTGCCACTGAATAGAATGAGCTTTTTGATTTTTCCTTGGTAATGCCTTTATATTTTTTTTTTTTTTTAACAAGCTCTGGCACTTCTGACTGTTGTAGGGAAGCATTCCTACAAGCATCAGTCCCAGCCCCAGAGAAAGAGCCTATATTGACTCCCACACGTACTAAATGATACATCAGTGCTAACCACCTATGGAGGAGCTCCTCCAAGGTGGAAAACCCCAAGAATATCCTGTGTTTAAATAACAGCTCCCTATTCTGCATGGAGGTAATATATGTATAATTTTGCCCCCCTCTCCTGAACCCCATTTCAATGAGTCTTGCTGTTGATATTGAACCACCAACCTGATTCTGGGAGACACCTCCCAAATCTGGTGCAGAGTGTGCTGTGTCTCGGTGGCCCTGTTGATCTGATACCTTGTGCAGCCAGGGAAGTTTTCTTTTTTCTATTTCCTGGTTTTGGTGCTTTTTGTAACCCTATCAAAGCAACCATGAGCCTTGTTCTCTCCTCTCCCTGGCCATCTGCTTGAAGCATCTGGTAATCAGGTGCAAGCCCCCACATCCAGAGCATTCATGCTTAAATTTGCAGCTACCTTGCCACCCACATTGGCTTTTGTTATACTGCCAAGATGTACCTCTTTGTGTACTCGATATGAGAGAGGCTTAAATTCCACCATCAGCCTACTGAAATTGTGATGGGCCAGGGTGACATTATCACCTTTGAACATAGATATGTATCAGCCTTCTCCCATTTTTCTCTGCTAGAGTCTCCAGCTAATCTCTGCTCCAATTGCTCATCATACCCAAGCCATGTGTGTGCTGCAGAGGTACAGCTCCGAGTTGCAAATAATTTCTCAAAGAAATATCTCAGTCTAAAACATGATGATGCTTAATGTGCACTTGTCATTTCTGGGATTCTTCTTATATCCCTTTTTCCATCTGAGTAATCTCTGTGTATGTGTCTCCATATAAGAGACAAATAGAGTCATTGTTCTGCTCCATATTTTAATTCCATATCTGTATTTTAGGGACATTGCTGCCTTCCCAACAGACTGACTAAGTATTACAAACTGCCAAATTTAGGCTTTTGGAAGTGGCTGCTACTGAAATTGCCCATTGAATTTAAGAGCAGACAAATAATTTCGTCAAAAACACAAAAGCCAATGACCTTGAGCACTATCCCCTGTCCCTTACAAAAGGATCCCTAAAGGAGAAAAGCCTCACTGCTGCTGATTTGTATTTCTGCAGCCTCAGATTAGAAAAGAGAAAAACATCTTGACTTCTGATTTTCTACCGCATCAAAATTTTCATGTGTACTCGATCTGCTAGAGTAGAAAAATCAGACTGAATCACCTGGCTGTGGAAGGACATGGAGACGTACGGTATTTGCTGTCTCCTGTGTTTGGATGGAAAGAGTACCCATCTGTTTGAGTAGGACTGTTTTAATAACACAATAAGAGTTGCAGACAAAAGTCCCAGGGCGAGGTGGTCCCTGGGCTTGCAGCTGCCCCAGCCGGTGCTGGGCTCGGAGAGCCTCTATTGCCATGGCAGCATCCTGCAGAGCAGCCCTCGGGGGCAGCTCCAGCAGACCCAGCGAGCCTCCCGGGGCAGGCTGGCCGCTTAGCTTCTCCCGGCCTCTGAAAATCAGGTGTGAGACACGCCTTGGGGTGTCCTCAGTGGGGTCTGCCCAGCCCAAACTCAGACTTGCTCCCCACCTCAGGCACACCAGCAGCGGGGGCAGTTTCTAAAATTTGGTGGTGCATGTTTTAGCAAGCATCACATATGTTTGTTTGTGGGTCCTGAGGCACTGGCTGTGTCAGATAATGAGAAAGGTGGTCAGGAGAATGGTAGCAAAGAAGTACAATTCCAGAATGATTACATAAATCAATCTTAGAAGTATTTTCCTGTAGGTGAGATCAGATTCACATGTAGAAGGGAGATGTTAAAACACCAAGTAAAAGCAGCAACTCTCAGTACCTACTGCAATTAATGCCATTCTTGCATTCTTGGTATATGCATCAATATTTTTTTTCTTCCCAGACTGCTTATTCACTGTTGGCATCTTCTATTACACCTTTTTTTAATGTGATATTAAAAAAAAACCCCATAGAAATAGCTATAATGCCACTTTTTTTTTTTTTTTTAAGTTAAAAATTTATTAAGAAACAGCCTTCATTGACATAATTGCTTAGGAAGTTATAAAAATTTGTAGGGATTGTTTTTCAGCATTTGAAAACAAAGTTAAAAGGTGAAGAAGAAACCTGCAGCGTGTTTGTTTAAAACATGCAATATTTCACCAACTCCTTTGAATTATTTCAAAGATAATAAAGCTGTGATTGTTATTTTTTGAACCTGTTTGGTCTAGGTTTTTTCAGGCTTTTCTCATTATGTGACTATTCCCTGACCCTCAGAGCATGAACTTCAAGTAGATGTTCGTGCACATGAGCAGGGCACCTTGCATCCATGTGTGATTCCTCAAGTTTGGCACAGTGTCGTCACCCGTTCCATAGTCTGTAAGCACCTGCCCTTACAGATCACCCAGATATTGCTGTGTGTGATTTGCACAGACTATAAGAAAAGACAGTAAATGCATTAAATATGGCTTCACAGAGTTTTTCCACAGAAAGCACTGGAAAGCCTTTATAGGTTATTGCTAAAGTCAGAAATAAATCCACAGGGAATTTTGCACAAATGGGTAAAAAAGAGGAGTGTTTAGAAGAGGCCTTATTGGCTTGAGTCATGAAGCTGGCTCTCTCCGAGTGCTGTGCTGTAAGTTTAGTGGGAAAAGTTTGACAGCAATTTAATTTTCATTGACAAATACTGTCATAATATTGAGGGAAACTGTATCAACAGTAGTGGTCGATGCTCAACCAGTCATATGGACTGGACGAGCTTACCATATGCTTAACTACAAACTTCTCTTGGAAAGCTCTTTTAGAACACTTGACAAGCTTAAGATACTAGTCAGTAATGAGCTTGAACAGAACATGTGAAGTTTTACATTTTGTACAGAAAATGGATTAGTGTTGATGTGTTTCCTGTACAGAAGAGATTTGTATGCTGGTATCTGTGTAGCTACAATGCCTGCGTGCATTTTCATAGCCTGAGGTTCACCCAGTCAAAGGAAATTTAAAAGTGAAAATGAAAAAAAAAAAAAAAAGAAAACCAAACATAATTTATTTCTTCTGCACAGCATTAAGGTGAGAATCTTTTCATTTATGTTACACATAGAGTGTTTGAATTTGCAGTTTCTGGTAGTAATGGGAATGCCAAAAACCGCAAACCGAGGCAACCCCCCATATTAGCATGATAATTATTACAGCAGGTGATAGGTCCAGGCTTTCATTAATGTACAGTATTACTACCTTCTCCTTGCAATGAACCTTTTAGTCTGATCACTGCCTTTAGCATTTTTTACTGTGATTTCTGTCTATAATTTCACACAGTCTCTGAGTATCTGAGCTGGTGTCTACCTCCCTGATGACAGGATCAAATCAGGTATCCAAAGATGCAAATGCTTTGTCTTGCATCTCAATGTGTTTTGGGGTTTTTTTTTGTTGCTTTTGGATGGGTTTTTTTGGGGGGAGGCAGGTTCCAATTGTACCCAAAATTAAGGAGTCTTGGTCTGAATGTGTTCCGTTTTCCCCTCACCCCCTTGGCACATGGATTTTGGCTCCTGAGCATTTTGTCTTTTTTTTTTCTTAATGCATTTTTTCACACTCACAGACATATATATGTGTATGTATATAAATATGCTTGTGTGTATTTCATGTATTTTTGACTGTGGCCAAATACTGTGCCAGGTTAGAGACTCAGTTAGATAATTCAAACAGAAGTCTGACCTGATTCTGTCTTAATTTGCTATGTTTTGTTAGCATTGAGCCATTTGTAATTTAGTTACATGTAGAGTAGTTCAGTGATGAGCAAGTTTTAACAATATGGAAGGCATAATGTATGCTTACATGAAAAGCATATACAGTCTTTCATTGCACTTTGAACTTGGGAATAATTCTTTTTTTTTTTTTTTTCAGTTTTGCTCTGCTTTCCTCCCTGAAAAGCCACTCTCCTCATTAGAAAGAATTAGAAAAATAGTCTTAAAAGTATGAACAGAAAATAGCAGTTTCTATGCACAGTTCAGCTGTGGCATATATTTTTAGGGTAAATATTTTGGAAACTGCTTTAATTTCCAAGGTTTGTTGTTTTAAAGATATTCTTGTAGAGCAAAGGTAGAAATAAGCCTGACTTGGATCCCTCTGCTCTTTTGTAAATCACACGTGACTCCTGAAACAGCACTTTTACAGAATAGATGAGAATCAAGTTCAGTTTTTTTGCTGGCACATTGGTCAAACCTCCTGCCATCATGTATAGTAACTGCTCTTTATTTTCCAAGCAAAGGGAATGGATGATCCCCTCAATTCTCTCATCATTGTTTTCACACCCCTATTTCACTATTAAATTTTATTTCTTGTCTGCAACCAGGATTTAGACTGCTTGGCCTCAAATTAGCTGGGTCTAGATGGTACCATCTGCCGAATGCTCAACAGCTATTAAGATTCTTAGATTTTTAGCGTGTTTTTTTAATGTAGTCATCTGACAAAGAAAAGAAAGCAAAAACGGTGTCCAGCGTTATTTATTTTATCAGCCTGGCAAATGAAGTATATTGGCATGAGCACATTCCTTGTAGTGAGTGCCTGAGAGTACAACTGTAAAGATGGCTTTGAAGCTTGCCATGAGGTCCTGTTTTATTAACAGACACGCAAACCCACCTGCCATGGGCTGGAAATGTTAAAAAATCATAACTTGGCGTGAGATGGCCAAACCAGGAGCTGCTGTAGTGGTGTGCTGGCCATGGTCTTCTCCTGGAGTGGCACATCACTTGCCTGGTTTATCTTGGAAATACTCGTTATCTCTCAGTATTGCACCCCTTACCTTTACCAGATCACTATTTTAACAGTAAAGAGGTAAAACCTCTTTAAAGAAATGAGAATGCTGCAGGTGCCTGTGGGTGCCCAGCCCTGCTGCTGCCCATCAGGTCCCTCTCTCAGCACCCATCCTGCCCGAGCCAAGCCTCAGCCCCCTCGCTGCAGCCTCGCCTTACTGACACCTTCCATTTCATTCAACACTACCCTAATCAACAACGTGGCACAGAAGAAAAATTCCCACTATTTTCCTTTGTCCGCCTCTAATGCAGAAGCAGTTCTTCCAAAGAAACCCACAGGACCTTGCTCCACAATGCTGCCAACCCGGTGTGTCACCACCAGGTTTTTATTCATCCTGCTTGAAGAGAAGCATTTATCAGCTGGTTTTGAAGCCTCATTTTGCATTTAAAAGTGCAATAATTGGACCAAAGACAATGCTGTTATAGGCTTTAAAAAGCCCCCCAAACAACCAAGTGAAGATGATCTTACATGGGGGGCTAAGTGACTGTGGGAATTTGCTTTTAGATGGAACGAGTCCAAACACTATCGTCATGATCTGGGCTGTTTTGGGTGCTTTTCAAGCATTTATTTGCATTGATATGATCAAACACCCGGTTCAGAATGGCTGCTTTAAACTCAACAAAACGAACACAGGGATTCACCCAGGGCGAATCCAAAATTGTGTCTGGAGCTTTGTGCCTCCTTTTTAACAAGACCTTTTCTGTGTTCACTTTTTAAATGATGACACCATACCGGGGGTTGTCGTTCAACAGATTGTTGGTTCTTTTCACAATTTGTTCAATGGAGGAGGAGGAGGAGGGAGTAGAGGCAGCTATATTTGTAACTACTGTTGTTCAGTAGAATAATTGATTTTTCCAGTTTGGCAACCAATCCCCATTTTCTGCTGCTTTACTATTCCCCCCCTCCCCTTCACATCTTCAACAAAAAGACACTTTTTCCTTCCAATTCTTAATAGCAATTTGTAGTCTCAGCTTTCTTGACTGAGGAAACTGGGTCCAAGAAGGAACTAGTGATTTTCTTGGTGCTGGTCCAGGTGGGAACGAGCAGCTTCCTCGAAAGCGCCTGGCTGTGTGAGCACCCCCAACTTTCTGCCCTGTTAACACAGGACTTCTTCTGACTCTACAGCCTTAGCAGTTGTTTTTTGAGATTTTTTTGTTTGTTTGTTCGTTCTTTTCCTGGAAGTTTTATGGAAGGAAGCACGGAGGTGTTGCACCCTCAGGGAAGATCTTCATGCTGTCTGTTTGTCACAGCAGATGCTGTGCCCATGCCTTGCTCCTTGAGCTGTGAGGCTCCATGCTTTGGTGGGACCTGGTTTTGTCCAGGGGCAGTTACCAGTGGCAGTCTGCCAGTCAGCTGGAAGATGTCCTCTGGGTGCATGGGAGTATTTAGTGGTTCTGTACACCTCAATTATTTTTTTAAAAAAGATTTTTGCTAAATTCAGCAGTTCTTCAATTTTTTTTTTTTTTTTT
>VZTG01008972.1:367726-404392 GCA_013397845.1 Melanocharis versteri | reverse complement strand
TTTTTTTTTGATACCTGTTTCTCTGTCAGCAGAAGCTCTGTATACCCAAGGTTCTGGTGAGTTATTCCTGAGGTAGATGTACCTTCTGGACTCGCACTGCACAATACCAAAGCCCCTTCTTTGGAACCACAATAAAAGCCTCAGTCTCTCACTCGAGGCACCCAGCAGTATCTCACAGGGGTGAATGCAGCCAGCTTCTGCTGAACTTACTCCTTGTCATCCTGTTAGCTTTTGGTGTTCAGGCTGAACGTTTCAAGGACTGTTGAGTGCCTTTTTTAAAATTATTAATTTAATAATTATCCCAGCTGGAGGCAGCACTCCATTTAATATGCTGGCTAGGATATATATTTTTTAACCTTTTTTTGGAGGTGGAAGGTGTTTCTCCTGATTCTTGACTTTCAATCCTGTAGCATCTGGGTGCTGGCCTGGGGTGTGCAGGAGGTTTGTGTCTCTGCTCTAAGAAACTTGTGCATCTGTTTGCTGCCAAATTTTTAAAGCCCTTTTAATGTAAACACGTACAAATGTCTCCAAAAAAGGCCTTAAAACTCCAGTGCAGAACTATATTTGCATGTTAAACTTAAGAACATATTTAATATATTACCAGTAATTGATTTAATGCCTAAGTAAGACTAACTATGCATAAATTAGTAAAATACTTGCAAGAGAAGTGCAATAATTGCCTTCAAGTGAATGAAGTAGTTAAGGCTTCTATTTACTAGCTTTGTTAAGCATAAATGTCTAACATTTAGACTTCAGCAATTTCTTCAGCACCAGCCCTCAAACAGTATTCAAAAATATGACTGAATTTTGCAAGTTACTGTAATTTGAGGCTTTTTCCAAAGCTTCTAAAGTCAGACAAAGTAATTGAAAAAAAAAAAAAGTCCTTTCTTTTCCTCTCGTTTTTGATTATTGCAAATTGGGTATAATAATCTTGGTTAGTTTGAGTATTAGAAAGGTGAACATGCATCATTAACAATAGGATTTTATGAACATTTTTGTAATATTATGTAATATTTAAATTTATGTTGCTTTTTTTTTTTCAATTTTACATGTAGTAATTAATTTTGTCTTACTGACAGATGATTCTCAATGACTGATTTTCAAGAAAAAATCCAGACAGGTATTTTAACCCTTTGTTTTCATTCTAGACACCTCACATTCACGGGTCTGGTTGTAATTAAGGGGCTCTGCGCTTGGCTTGGTTGTGAATTAAAGTTTAGCGCTGTTTGTATGAGTTTCCATAGCTGTAAATTCATGCTAACCTTTTTCGGGATGGGTGGTGGGAGTGTGGACAGAGAAGTTTGCTTTGCTCTGAGCAGAATATGCTCATGTCGTGCGTTGCCCAAACCACCCCCTCCTGTTCTTTGGGTAACCAGCAGAGGAGTGTGCTGGCAGGCAGTGGGACCCCACCCTGCGAGTGGCTCTCCTCCCTGCAAGAGCCTCGGAATCCACCTCGTGTCCCAGCGTGAAGTGGGATGTTGGTAATGTTTAGGTGCAGAATGGGAAATAAATAATGCGTGTCTCCCGTTGGGAATAGATGTGACTTTCCAAGAAGCAAGGGAGGGAAGGGCAGATGCAGGGCAGTCAGGACACTGCACCTGTGACACAGAGCCTTGTCCTGCTGCTTGAGTGAGGTGAACTGACTTCTGCCTCCCCCCTGCACCCTCCCTTCCCTTGCTATTGATCTCCTCTTAGTCTTGTGATCTGGGTATTTCCAGTGTTTATCACGCTGTGCTTGCAGGGGGTGACAACGTCCCATCTCTTGGGACTTCCACTGCAAATCACTGTTTTCAAGGCTATACCCTGAAGGTGTAGCCCTGAGAACATTCAAGAATAAACATGTATTATGGCATAGGCAAGAAGGGCTGTCCTGTGAGTTACAGACAACTGTAGATACCAGTCTGTCACTTGCACTGTGGCTTTAGTGTTGCGTGTAAATCCCATTTATTTCCATTGTAGTTAGGGCAACAGAATTGCTGACCCCCCATTTCTAGTAACTTCATGCTGGATTTTTAAGGCAGAAACGTCATCAAGAGTATTCCCTTACGGGCCTTTTTTGGGATATATTTTTTGCTTGGGAAATAGCAAACCTCCCCACCAAAGTAGCTCAAGTGAGCTGAGTGTGAGGGCAGACCACAGAGGCTGCCAGGCAGTGGGGCTTCTCAGCAGCTTGACTGTGGGTTGGCTCTTTGTGCATCCTCTGCCACCTCCCAGTTACCTGCTTTCACGTGTTATGTGTGTGAAAATTTGCAGACTCGAGCAGGCTTACATTTTTTCCTGGCCCATGATACAAATTAACAGTCTTTATTTTATAATATTTCACTTGAATAGCAGCTCTCATAGTTTTAAAGTACTGAAGGATGAAAAGTCAGGAACATAATTGCACTGTTTGGCTTTTGTTCTGAGTGAGTCACGGTGTAATATTTTTCCACAGGTTGCTAATGCTGCCCTGGGTTGCGCGTGACATTGACTGTGTAAAGAAATTCCACTTAAATTCCATTAGTGCCTGCTTTTCCTTAGCTTCAGCTCGTGCCTGCTTGTTATTAGATGGGGCTGTAACTTGAGGCTACTTCAGCAGTTGTGTATTCCCTACCTGGGCTGCTAAGGAATACTGAGCTGGTTTGGATTCTGACTTATTGGGATAATTTTGTCACTTGGCTTTTTGGATGCTCTGTATAGGCCCAGTGATAAAGGTAGCCAAAGTTAGGGAATGGTACAGAAAAGATTTCCTTGTTGTCCTGTTATACAGTACAGGAATGATTTTGCACTATTAGTCAGTGTGGAAATTCCAGAAATATCTCTGCTTCTTTTTATGCTGACATTAGGTTCTAGGCTTAAGATTCTGAGTTTAATTTCTAATTGTTCACCCTGCTTCTGCCCCTTCTGTCTCCACTAAGAAGAGCAGCAAGTGGTGCCTGCCTTTTGTTCTTACCACTATGTCACTTGACATTTTTTCAGTATTGAATCATATCCCATCACTTTCCCTGCTCACTAAAAGGCAGGCTGGATTTTTTTATTTATATATTGTCCTTCATTCAAATCGTCTGCGGCTTCTCCTCCATTTCCTACTCTGAATAAATTTCATCCCGTTTTTGCATGCTGTTGAAAGAGAGGCTGAATGAGCCCAGGTTCTGTAGTGATCTTTGGGGCAGGCCAGCTCTCCCCTTGCACACTCTGCTCTTGCTGTTAGCATGCAGAGCACTGTGCCCTCACATGCTGTCCGGGTCGTGATGCATTATTTAGCTCAGCCTCCCCTCAGAACTTACAGCATTGGAGCCTGTTAGGGGATCATGTGGCACTACCTTTCGGAGAGCCCATGTAAATCATGTTCATGGATTCCTTTGATTCTTTTTGAGTTTGGGTTGGGTTTTTTGTTGTTGTTGTTGTTGTTGTTGTTGTTTTGGTTTTTTGTTTTATTTTTCTCATGGGGTGTTATTTTTTTCAAAATACTCTATTAGTTTTGTTACGTATGATCTCCCTTTTGTGAATCCATGCTGAATATCTTTAATTAAATCATAACTTTCCCTATTTTGCCCCTGATTAGTGTTTCCAATATCTTTCCCACTGCTGAAATCAGGCTGACTGGTGTTTAATTTCCTTGATCTTCCCTAGAGCTGCTGTTATATATAGGTGTCACATTAGTCCTCCCGTCCACAGCTACCTCCCCTGCTTCCAAAGATGTTCCATAGATATTTGCTAAAGTGTCCCCTAGCTTCTGCCTCTTCCTTCCAGATCCTGGCTGTCATCCCATCTGCAGTATTCTTTCGGACCTTAGCTGCTTGAAGAAGTGCATTTTTACAGCTTCAACTTTTTGATTTATTAGTTTTTCTTGCAGCTGTGCCACTGTTGGTGTTTGCAGCCGCCCTGGCCGCGGGTCTCCTGCTGGGTGCCCGCGTTGGTTGGTGTGTGTGCAGTGTAGGGTGGCCTCGTGCCACCCTCTCCATGGCCATCCCAGCCCTTGATAAACCCAGGAACCCTGCTTGGCGTGCTAAGGCCACTGTGCTGCCCCCAGGCCATCCTTCCTCTTCAGCCTGAGATCTTCAGCTTTGCTGTTTTGGATTTCCCAAGACACACACCGCTTCTCTGACCCCTCATGTATTTTTGTCAGGCCGCATGTGTATTTTCTGCTGATATGAACTCATCTTTGAATACTTGCCATTTCCGTATGGAGTTGTTTCCTCCGCTCCTTTATTCCATTCAGGGTCTGCTCCTCCTCTCATTGAAGTCAGCTGGGAGTTTTGCCATTGCCTTCCTCGAGAGCAGCAGTGAGCCTGTGATTCTCTGACACTTCCAGCATGCTCTCAAAACTAACCCTGCTGAAATTGAACATCGATATTGAGCTTTATATTTTAGTTGTAAATCCAACTCTAACTCCTTGAATGCTGCTTCTGTTTGAAGAATGGCTACTATGAAGAAGTCCATTAATTTTAATGTGACTTCCCATGGTTAGATTTGGGTCATAACATTTCCACTGTCATGACTGCTAAAACAACATCAATAGAAAACTCAGGTTTTCTGGATGTTTCACCAGATGCACCAAAATCTGTTTGTCCTTCTTCCCCATCACTAGGAAAGTCGTAGACATACAAAAATTGCTCAAATAGTGCTTACATCTTTGGGGAGAGACAAAAAAAATTAAAGGAGGAAAAAAAGATCTATGAAAATAAGGTTAAGTACAGGATTTGGGGGGGGGGGGATGGTTTTTAAGAGTAGTATGAAAACTTTTACTTTTCCCTTGCAAATAATGCTGAGAGTCACATGCCTCTGTCCCCACAAACCATGGTGGAAGTGAGCCCACAGGACCCGTGACTTCAACCAGAAAACTGCTGCTCTGTCCTCAGCTCACCCCACCGTGAGGAAGGCTGGTACCACATATGGTATGTAAGCTCACACTCACTTCTCTGAGACCATGGAAACCCGAGCACGATGGAATACATCAGGGATGGAGTGGCAGCCTTGATTGCGAATATTTTTTGCTAAAGTCAGACACTGAATGTTACTATAATGACATTTTATATCTCTCCTTCTATATTCTAGCAGAGAGAGCCACAGGTGTTCCACTGGAATTACTCACACATTTATAGAATTGGACATTCTGTCATTAAATGGACTTAAAACTAAAAAGCTTTTGTCTGCAAAAGGTGGCCAATAGAAAGGGACTTTGGATTATCTGATATCCCATAACTTAATCATATGGCTCTTAAGAGTAGGGCATAAGCAGCTGTGTCTCGCTAATATGCATGCAATATGTGTAAAGTGATATGCTTTAATTCTAAACTTGTTTTTAGCAGGAAGAAAAAAGCGTTTAGATGAGGAACATTAAGATTCAGCATTAACCATTTTTTTCCTCAGGGCAAAATTATTCATCACCTGATATTTATTAAGGCAACATTTTTATTTTATTGCTCTGTACTGTAAAGAGTCTTTCCAAACATTCTCAAAGTTGTGCAGGGAAGTTTTATAGGCAGATTTGCAGGCAGCATTTAAAGTGGTTTTCAAAATTTGAGAAAGATAGATATTTTCCTTTTCCTAAATAGCAGTGTTGTCAAATCTCATACTGGAAGTAACAGAGATAAGCAGTCATTTAATTTATTATTTAATTTTAATTTTTTATCCATCCTCCCACATTATGTAAACTTGATTCCTGTATCGTAGCCTTAATTGTTAGTTTGTGTTGGTTTAATCTCTCTTATTTAAGTATGTTTGCTTTAATAATATTTAAAAAAACTAAGACAAAGAAACTGTAGATTAGAGACTTTATTTTCAGGGTAAAATGATACGGATAAGTGAGCGTCAACTGACCAGAAATTATTTGCTTCTGTCTGTTAGACACGTAATGGAGTCATTTAACTAGTCAAATTAGGAGCTGTAGAAATGCACCATGCTTCATTACTGAGTTCGAATGGGCACCATTTTACATTTACGTCAAAAATTATCTCATAGCAAATTAATGTTTTCATTGTGTGGGGAAGCGGGAGCTGTGCAGTATCAGCACCACCTAGAGGATGTGACACAGATGGCTTGGAGATGCTGGTCGCAGAAAACCAGACGAACAGATTATCTCTAAAAAGCAAATTACTTCAAACAGGCTGCTGCCTTCCCCAGAATAACCCTGGAAGTTTTGCTGCCTCATTCTCTCAAGCTACACCTGTCCCACAGATCCCCCCATCAGCTCACACAAAGTTGTGTTTATGGCACAGATTGGGTCGATTCTTCTGTAAAATCCTTCAGTGTTTATACCGCAGGTTGTATATTTTTAGTGCAAAGAGATGCTCTTAGAAGTCAGAATATCACTGGCAGAGTTCAGAGAATCTGGGCAAACAGGAAGAATCTCCAGGTGTGGTTACGGTGGCTCACTCATCCTTGAAATTTCCTGAAAAGACAAAAAGTAAAAAGGAAGTTATTTAAAAAATTAGATGCTACTTTGACAAATGGAAACAGCTAGTACCTTCAAGTGTAGAAAAAGAAACAATGAGGCAAAGGTGAGGGCAGTGCACAGTGTTTCAGCTTGAAAAAGTTGTAGCAGTGGATAGCCATCATGCAGGAACCGAACAAGGTAAGGCAGAGAATCAGTAGCACTCATAAAAATTGTTCAGTGATAAGTGCAAGCTGTTTAAAGCACGGAGTCGTTTTTGGTGGCTCAGCGTGTGCTTTCCCAAAGGGGTAGCTGTCACACAGGAGGTAATATCAAACCTAAAAGTAAACTCTGACTTCTCTGTGGAGGAGATGTTCACAGGTGGGACCCCGACCCACCCTGGCAGCTCTTCCAGCAGGGCCAGGCGTAGCAGGCTCTCCTGGCACCAGACAACCAGATGAGCTGCAAGGCAGGAAATTTTCGTGCCTAAGTGTTTCGTGATGGAAGACTGCAGAGGCTAAGTGCCTCTGGCAGCGTGGTTTAGTGTTTCAAAACAACTCCTGGAATTCTGGAAGGGAAAAAAAAAGTTAGAAGCGGTCAGTGAGGCCTGGCTGTGTCCTGCTCCAGCAGGTCCTGCGGGCAGGGTCCTGAGCTCTGGTCAGTGAAGGCTGTTCCATGTCTGTCAGTGCTCCCAGCTCCATCCCACCTACCATGGCTTGGAAATCCACAGCCGGGCAGGGAGCCAGGACAGACCCTCGTCACCCAGCCCAGGCTTCTCTCTACCTGAGCCAAAAAGTGTTCCCCAGTAATTCCTTTGAGAAAAGGGTCTTCTAGTACATGGAAACACACGGCACACTGAGCAGAAAGTTGCAGGATTTGAGCCTCAGGTATGATTTGCATTAAAGATATGTTGTAAATTGACCAGAATATCTAAACATGTTTTCCAGTCTTATTAAATGTTGTGCATGCATAACTGTATAATTCTCCATATTAATATTCTTAGAAGATGTTTCCAGAACAAAACAAAAACATCCACAAAGTACTTTGACACAAAGAACAGGAGCTAGAGACAAAGATGAGCTGAGAGGGCGAAATAGACCAGAATTCATTTAGTATTGCATTTATCTCTGGAGCAAATGATCACTCATTAATTAAAATGTTGCTGCACATTGGAGTTTGAAGACAAAAATTCTTCATAATTGTTTAAAGTGTGTAATTTTTTTGTTATTTTTCATATTTCAATCAGTTGCTCTTCAGGATTCTTTGAAAAATCAAATAATTGCTTGTTATATTATTTCATGGTTAAATATAATGTCTTAAACACATACTGTGCTGTAAGTTCAAGAATCTGCCAGTGACTTTAGGGCTACAGTTATGATAATGCCAAATTGGTAGATGATAGTCCTTGCCTGTGAGCAAGTTTTCTTTTGTTCTAGAAAAAGCTTTTCTTCTTATTTTTTTAATGGCTTAAGCTCATTGTAGAAAAGGATTTCTTTGAAACAATGCAGAAAAAAGTTAAGAGTCTTGTTTACAAGTACCCAGGTATTTTTCTTCTTTCTTTTGATGGTAGTGGCACTTTACCTGTTATCGTGAATCTTGTCTGCTGAGGTAGTTCAGCCTTCATGTTATGTTTACCAAGGCCAGACTAGAGGATCAAATAATTTATAACCATTCCTGTTGGGTTTTATGTAATAACTTTGGAACTCATATAAAGTAATGATCCACAAACTCTTTTAATGTTCATTATAAAATATGAAATATTTCTCAGAACCATTGCAATTATGTGACCAGACATAACTGTTTCACACATGAGTAAATACAGGGAGGTTTAACATAACTTTATTATCTTCCTGTCTTTTCCTCTCATTGATGTGATAATACTGTTTTAATATTTTTCTAAAGAAAAGTTATGTAATTTCAGAATCTCTATTGAGGCCTAGTTTATTGGTTTTTGTAATAGAGTACTCAAGAATAATTGTATTTATGATTAGACTGATAGTAGAAAATGTTGTTGTGCTGAATAGAGGTAAAATACCCTGAAAGCTTTATATTATTATACAAATATACACACATACATCTGTAAAAAGAAATTATTAATATCTGTCTGTCTGTCTATGCATTTATATTATGCTCATCATAGTATCAGTGCACCTTCTCTGGAGACTTTTGGGGGTTTAGCAATTATTAAAATGTCAGTAGATATGGGATGGCAAAACTCATTAAGGCAACATTAAAAAAAAAACATGCCTTGCCTGATACTCAGAGCTAACCTTTAATTTCCCCCTCCTCTTCTGATCTTCTTGGATTTAGACTAGACATAGGTCCTGCCAACCTAAACTCTCTGCTGAAGCGATCAGCCCTTGTTAAACCTGGCTTGGGACTTTGTGGACTTTTCAAGGTTTCCTGCCCTGCTCAGGGTAAGAGAAGCCTCTGAACTTTGTAGCTGGCAGCCCTAAAGCCTCTCACATCCCTCTTCCCCCACGCTGTACCTTCACAGGAGGGGTGGACCCAACCTGAGTTACAGCACTTGGTGCTGATGCAGGGTGAAATGAGCCCCCCTAGAATAACAGCACTGAGGGAAGTCCCAGGCACACAGAAGGATGGGCACCTCCCCACCTTCCCCCATCCCTTCCTTGAGGAGCAGTGTGCAGCAGCAGCAGGAGGGTGAGCATGAGCATTCAAACTAGAAAATATAACATTTTTATTTACCAGCATTAGCTGGTAACATAAAGTAACAGGGTTTTGGTCTCCAGCTGAATGGTGCTATACAAATATCATCAGAAAATCAATTCTTTGGCCAAAAGAGCACAGCCTAATCAAGAACTCACTTAAAAATGTAAACTGTTTTCCCCTGATTCTCCCCTTGTCTGCCTGCCATCTTTCCTCTGGCTGACACTTGGGGGTAGGTGCTGTGGGTTTGTCACTGCTCTGTGCCACGCTGAGGGACTGGAGCTGCGGCAGGAACAGCCCCAGGGTGACAGGGACCCTGCATGGTGACCACGGGAGAGGACACCAAGGAGATCTGCAGCAGGGCTTGGGCTGGCTTGATGAAGCTGGGACCCACTGACAGACTTCGAAGACGTTCTTCCTGTTTTGCCTCTCTCTGACCACAAAAAATTGTGTGATGTGGTGCCATGGAGGGGCCTCACTACAACTCCATGGTCTTCCAGGGCACTCAGAGGTTGGATCTCCTCAGTCCCACTGTCCTGCTTGCTTCTTACTACAGGTTTTGTTCAGGGGACGGGTAATTTTCATGCATTAAGAGAAGTGAATTTAGAAATGTTATTTTCAGGAGTCAGGGATAACCAGCAAGATGCTAAGTGTGGAAGCAATGAATCCGTTATACCCTGTCATTCTGAATGAGAAAGAGAAATTATTTCAGAGAGTCCCTCTGTTGCGTGGAATACTTGTAGGACATTCTGTTCTCCTTACTTTTAAATTAAAATGTCTTTATTTGTCATTATGAAATGCTGGCGTGCATTGAAAAATGAGTCCAGTTGTATTTAGCAGTAGCAAAATGGGATATAACTAATGATACGATGAGAGGTATAAAGTATACAGAAGATACAATCGAGCTGGAAGGATACTTGGTCTCCATTTTCATATTTGAGTTTAGCTTTGTAAGATTTTAAATATTAAATAGTTTTGTGGTGGACAATTTTCTTATAAAATTTTTTTAAGTTTTGAAATTCAAGGATTGTATCTGTTTTTAGTAATTTAGGCATTTTTAGTCCATCCAAATTAGTAAACTTGATCACTTTTTAAGGTTTGGGTTTGGCCAGGCAGAGTTACAATAGTTACTTTACTTGACACTGGAAACTAAATTTTTACTTGTCTTTGGAAAGTACGAAAAAATCAAAATCAGATTGTGAAAGATTTTACTTTGCACATAGGAGAATACAGCTCTGCATAGGGTAAAGCTCTACATTTAAGAAGTCAGGAGGAAGATCTGAAGACAAAGGTTTAGACAAACACCCGGCTTTTGTTCCAGGCCCATCTGCTGCAGAGCCCAAATCACTGGGTAGATCCATCACGGAAAGGCTGCTTTTCAACTTGTGCTAGGTGCTGAATGTTGACCCTCAGCTTCATTTAACTGTTTTCTACAGAGAAGCACATGATTTAGTTAACCAGGGATGGAATTTTTTCACTCTGTGCACTTGACCAGATTCATAAAAAAAACCTGTTGATGAGTTTCAATATGTTTAGGCCAAGCATGCATTACAAAATTCCTAAACTGAGCTGATGCTGCAGGTACGAGCAGCAGTCGTACATATTACATGTATTCTTCACCACAAACAAATTAAATCTGTGTTTTCAGACAAGTTTCACTTTACTTTGGAACTGCTAAGCACTGAAAATTCAAGGCATGTATGAATTAGTTCAACAAACAGATAATTTTTTGGAACCTGGAACAAGTCAATTGCATTTTAAACTTGTCTCTAACGATAGATGGATTTATCATGAGCACATTACATGTGCACCTTTAGCATATGATCAGAGATGTCTTAGTTTATTTTAGCATTTTCCTTGTGATATTACGAGCTAGAAAACCTATCTTCAGTCCTGTCAGCATAAAAACTGCTCAGCAGGAGGTGAAGCACATGAAGCAGTTTCCAGGCCTCTTAACATACACAATTCATGCAGCTGAAAAGGTTTTGATAGCTTAAGTCTTTTTTTTTTTTTTTTAACCTTGGATGCCTAATGGTCGACTTTTTGTTGCTATCTTCAGCCACTAAGGTTTTTTTTTCAGGAGAAAGAATCCTTCATTATTTCCCAGCCCCATACAAAGTTAAACCAGTTTTTTCTGTTTTATTAGGTATTGGGCAAGAGATTACATCAGAGGTGAGAGGGCTCCATGTAGTTGTGAGCAGAGTATGATGAGATTACATAGGTTGAGATTTTAGCTAACATTAACTATGCTCCTGCCCCCTAAATCAGTGATGCCCAGGTAGCTGGTACCAGTTATACCCAGATAGCTATTTCTCTGCCACGGTGGTTTGGAGAAAGAGCACTGAAGCTGAGAGCACATGGCCCCAAGGCAGCCTCCTCACTGCTGATGGCTTGGTTGACAGAGTAGGTGCAGGCTCCGTGTCTCCTGGAAGGGAGCAGTGTAGCATAAGAACTCTTATTTGCTTGCTTGCTTTTACTTTTTTTTCCCCCTCTCTCCCCTTTGACTTGGACAGGAGGAAGGAGAAGGGGGGATTTCTTCACCTTTGCAAAAAGTCAGTCTTAGCTGCCTTCCTGGGTGAGCTCCCAACCTCCCCCATTCTCCTGCTTTGTCTTTCTCACCAGCCCAAACACTTCTCTCACAAAAGGGTGCTGCCATTTCCAGGCATTTGCTTAAGGGTTTGTCTCCACCTCAACCTTTCCTTATTCTGCCAGCAAAGGGAGAATCCCTTTCAAGGGACAGCAGGAGCTAATTGCCCCCTCGACCCCTGCTCCCTGTTCCCCACCTCTACTAATAGGACTCAGCTGTCATTTCCCTGAATCTGAATGCAGGAGCCAGCAGCCGATCCTGGGATGATTTATCAGGAGAGCCCCACGTTTCTATATGGCTTTTCAAGTACGCCACCATATTTCAGGATCACTGAAAAGGGCAAGTAGGTCCAATGACCTACTTACGTGAGACCAGTGACTATGAATAACATCGGTGTGGTGATGAACGTGCCACGACCTGTAAAATGCAGTGAGTTTGTCTCTCTGCTTTTTTTGAGTATTTTTTTTTTTTATTTTTTAAATTGGTGCTGATTTTGTAAAATGTTCTATAAACTTCCATAAAGTCTGGAAAATATTGGAGGGTATTAAAGTAAAATTAGCCACAAAAGTATGTGACCTGCTTCAGAAATGAGGTAGATAATGTTAGTGTTGTGATGTCCCCCAGGACTTAGCTTATAATGTTATCTTTGGTCATACTCAAAAGAAAGCTAATTTATGGCCTTTCAAATCAGGACTAATTAATATGAAATGTTCTTATTTTATATGATAAATTCCTTTGTAAAGAATTTTAATGATGTGTCTTTCTGAATAATTCTCTCCGTAGTGTAGGATGTGAATATGGAACATTTAAAAAAAAAGAAAATCCAGAATTTTTTGGTAAATTTGAAGGCTTGAACATAAATATAGAATACTGGCTTCTCTTTTTGAAGTCTATTGTTCATAGCCATCCTTCATCTGTTGGCATTATCTCAGGTATGAGATCTGAAATCTGCTGTCTTTAGACCCCAGTGTCCCCCCACGAGGGATGTACGCGGAATTGTTGTCAATACCACCGAGCGTACACCCCGCACACCGAGCTTGGCTCGCCCTCGACGCTGTCTCTTGGGATTCAAAGGATGTCACTCCCGCCCGAGTGGCAGAGCGATGATACATCTGCCCTCCCTGCCTGTGACACCTCGCTGTCATGTGCCTTTGTCACCGGACAGCACCGCCTGTCATCTCGTTAGGCGGCCCAGCATAAAGCGCACATCACCCCGACACGCTATGAAGCGCGGTGTGTAGAGAGGGTTTGTTTTACGCCTGGTGTCCATGTTGTGCTTTGAAAGCTCATGATAAAAAATAATATCCTTGTAAGGCCACGTTCTGGTCTCAGCCATGCAGATGAAAATCCACAATAACTTCACAGGCCTTGGAGGATCTAACTCTGCCTCGCTTGGGCTGCAGTAGGGTGGAAGATCAGAAGAACAAGGCATTAAGTGATGAATTTCAGCCCAGAAGTGTGCATTTAAAGTCAAGGAGCAGAGTTTATGAGATTTTAGTGCTCTGGGGCCCAGGCACATCCTGTCCTGTGTCAGGCATTGCTGCTGTTAGGCAGAGCAGAGGGAAGGGAGAATCCAGTGGAGTTACTTGAAGCTTGCACTGATCTAATTGTAAGCCCACTTTCTTGAGAAGGATGGATAACTCTTGACAAGTTTTTGAGCATATTGAGGTTAGGTGCAGCAGGTACTTACACTAAGAAAAGGAAAGTGTGAATTTTTCTTTTTCAGTCTTCCTCATGACTCACCCAATTTATCTCCCCTGAAACACATCCCTTTCTGGACCTTTGTAATTACAGGACAGTCACAAAAATAAGATTTTATTGTTCAGTGAGAATGTGAAGTTATTCTCCTCACCCTTATCACTGCATGCTGTAATCTGAGGAGGCACCAACCAAAAATATTTGAAATACTGCTTCAGCGCTGTAGTACCATTCTTTATTATATACCATGTATAGAATTGCCATCAAGTATTTGAAGTAAATCCATAGTTCTACCCTTAAAGACAGGAGGCTTTGTGTCTGCGGCCATTTAAGCAGTGTTTTGTGGTAGCTAACCTAATGTTTGGAGGTGGATGCAGGAAAGAGTTGAAAGCCTTCACATCTAGCAGTGAGGTTTTTGCAATTTATCTTACCATCTCCATAGGAATTTAACATATTTTAGTAAATCTTACCCAGCCTTATTTAGCTCATCAGTTACCAGATGATGGGCCTCTAGTATGTGTTTGTATGTATCTAGAAATAACGTGTGTATGCACAGTGTGTGACACAACAATGTTCTCCTCTTTACTGAGAACATGGGTGCTATTGCTAAATAAATTTTAAATCATGTTAATACTACTAAAGAGTTAACAGTATTCTTCTGTGCAGACAGCTCTGAAGGCCCGATTCTATCTGATTTATCATTTAGTCAACTTTAAAATGCCCCAGAGATCCCAAAGATCCTCTTGGCTGTTGCTGTAGGGGTGGGACTTTTATGAATGTGTTTGTATTTTGATAAGAAATAGTACTTTGTTAAAACATGCAAACAGCACACTTTGCCTTTTTTTTTTTTCTTCTAAGGGCCATCTTTTCTCTTCACTGTTGTTAAGTTCAGAGTTTATCAGCACGGTTAGTATTGGTTAACCTTTATTGCTACAAATATTTTATGTTCCCTCTCCATAACTGCCATCTGGAGACAGTCTGAATATTTTAGCAAGGTATTTATCAGGCTGAAATCTGCACTGAAATTGGCTGAATTGGTAGATATGGATTTCTAGGCTAACTTTTGATAGCCCTGTGGTGAAAAAAAAAAAGTATATTGATTCTCGCCGGGGACTATATTGTTAAAATACATAAATGTAAAAATTGACTTAGGAAATAAAAAATAAATGATAGCTATAAATCAGGGAGCTGATAAACAAATAAATATCTATCACTATTATATCTCGGTATTTCCCAAAGATATCTGAAGAGCACTTAATTGTAACTGAGTAATCAATTAGTCAATTAACCTTCTTCTCATCGAATATATATTTGATATAACTTTTTGAAGCTTGGGCTCTAAAAGGTTTATATTGATTGCAGGTTTCAAGGCCATATGTTTCAGTTATTGGATTTGTGTAGTCAAAATTGACATCCTAAGTTCTCTAGAATATGTAAATATTTGACTGTAACGAGTTTCCAAGACTGTTGGAGGGATGCAGTTAGTTTTCATTACTTTTTAAAACTACAATCTTTTGTGATTATGAAGTTCACCTTAGCAGAACATGTGTCATTTAAATACATTCGTTATTCAGAAGGCACAAGCTTATTTTATGGCCTGGCTATGAGCTTTCACAAATTCACTTTTCACACTGCTTTGGATGGAGTTGACTGGGAAGCATTTCAGTGTTTTGTTGGAAAATGACACAAACTGTGGGAATTGTTCGAATGAAAGCGTTTCATGAGAGCAGTTTTTGATTTTACTGTAGTGCTGTGGACACCTGGTGCTGTGCCAGTGGAAGGCTGTCCTTGGCAGGGCCAGGGTGTGACCACTGCCCACCTTTGTGGAGAATCCAGACATGTTCACACTGAATTTCTAAACCAGTCCATTCCTCCCCAGCTACCCTTAGAGTCTGCTGGCTGTCATCCTCGAGCTGGGCTTCTGGAGGCTGTTTCTGTGGGTGTCTGTGATGGGCACATGAGGAGGATGTGCCATGCAAACGGGACTCTCCCTTTCCATGGACACGTTTAAAATGGAGCTGCTGCTTGCAGACTCGGCACAAACGAGTCGCAGCTTAAATTGAAGCCTGGGATTTCAGCAGCTGCCCAGCCCTAGCAGTTTAGCACAGTAGTAAGGGACAGCAAAACTCTACTTTCACTGTTTACAAGGTCAAAATGGGAAAGTGGAATGTGGGGAATTTAACCCTTCCGTTCCCATGAGGGGCACCTGATCTGGAGCCCCAGATACAAACCAGGGTAGAAGTGGCTTATTCCTTTCTTTTAAATGCCACTTTTCCTCCCAGGAGCTGGGCTATGATGCTTTTGGGTTAACTTCCATTAAGAGCCAAAATTGGCTGCCTCGCACAAGCAAGCTGAGCTCCTGTCTGCATTGCTGGGTTTCATTCACCATTAGCCTCCAAATCAAAGGCAAGAGGAAAACACCAGCAGAGTTTTTGATAGGTTGGGAAAGAGTAGTTTACTCTTTTATTTCAATGTGTGAGATATTGAGCATTTCTTAAGTAATACTTATTAAATTTTTGATTGTATCAGGTAGGAAGAAATAGCTGTACAAAGAAAATTGATATATTATATGATCTTAGATGGTCATCAGCATCTCAAGGCGCAAGGACCTGTCTGTTAAGGACAGAATTTACAGTGTCTCTTCCCTTTGGCTGTTTTTGTGCAGACATGTTGATGGGTGAGCTTATGAGAGATGTATTGTTAAGTATTGATAATTCACAAAGATGTAAAACCCCTGCAGTGGTGTGGAACCTTGCTAAATTCCTTCTAGTGGTGTCTGGCTACATCAAAAGAAAAGTGCTATCATGGATTAATAATAATCTGACTGTCTTCAAAATTTGTTTGATATAGCAGTGCACAAAAATATTCGTTTCTGGCAACTCTCTTGACAACCTTTTGATATTTAGATTTTTTGTGTGTGTGCTTCAGTGTGTAATAGATTAACTTGGCTCTGCGGAAAAGGTCTTTATAGAATCCTTAACTGTTGCACTCATTATTGAATAAACAGCGCTTTCTTCATGGGAAAAAACCTCAAAAACCTGCAGATTTTTCCCCTCTTAAAAATGCATTCATAATCTAGATATTAGCAAACTTTTTTTTTTTTTTTAGCTTAGTAAAAAATATCATAAACCGTCTTGGTTTGACCTTGTTAATGCAGGACCACTTTAGTAATCTGTGCCTAATGATTTTTTACATTAAACCACAGCTTGTGTTGGACCCTTGTGTGTCACAGTAATTTAAGAACAGTCATTTTGCACATTCCGATCCCATTATGTTACATTGTTACTGAATAAAGACTGGTATTATGTTGCTCCTATAAAGGGCAGAAGTGGCCTGAATTTTATCTGCTGAACGAATCAATCTGGATTATGTCAGCTGAAAAGAATTGTGAACTGCAGTCTCCAGCAGATGGGGAGATTTTAAAAATGTATCTGTTTGGTTGTGAATACATTAGCTAAGATAATACCTTGTGGTGACTGAAAAGTAGTTCTTCTCTCTTTTTTTTCAATGAAGACTGTACCAATTATCATTTCAACATAAAGTATTAGGAGATCAATTGGGAACTGAATGCCATTTCCTAATGTTAATACAGTGTTTTATTTAAGCTGCCTTGACAGGCTGTCTAGGCTGTGGGAAAAAGACTGAGCAAATAATGAGTAAAGGGTTTAGAAAAAAGACAGAGGGTGGAGCTTGGCAAACGATGTGAGCTATTCATCAACAACTCAACAAGGATGATGGAAATAATAAGTACTCCTTAAAGAAAAGGGGAAAGGATTTTTTTTAAAGAAACAGTTTCCTTTAAAAAAAATATTTAACTCTAACTTTGTATTACTTTCTGATTAGCTGATTTTAAACTTCCTGAAATCAGCAAAAGCTTCCCTTTGAAATGGATAGTCCATGTTCAAACAGCGCATTCTTTAGCAATCAGTTAAAAAAAAGAAACAGTGTCTAATTTCCTGTTCATTCGTGCAAATTTCTTACCATGTGGCATTGTCATTTAATATCTAAAGTACATTAATGCATTTCTATAATGCCAAAACCCTCAGACAAATCCCCTGTGTGAAATAATTTGTGTGAACTTTGAACTAACCATGAATAAAATCAAGATCTTATTATGTCCTTTATTTATATGGCACAGAAAAGCTTTGAAACTTAATACTAGCACCAACATGATATGCACATTCACAGTGATGCTTTAAAAAAAGGAAGAAAAAACCCACTCAACTTTCCTACATTTTTGTGGGCTTTGCCCACTATTCAGACACCATTACGTTACTTCTGAAAATATTTGTCTTAGAAATCAATAGGCTATTCTAATATTATTGTGTTCTGGGTTGCTA
The DNA here is from genome assembly GCA_013397845.1 of Melanocharis versteri. Classification (NCBI taxonomy): domain Eukaryota; kingdom Metazoa; phylum Chordata; class Aves; order Passeriformes; family Melanocharitidae; genus Melanocharis; species Melanocharis versteri. The sequence goes on along the minus strand of VZTG01008972.1, from coordinate 386,742 downwards.
AAATTTCCATTCAGGAGACATAATTCCACCATCTGTAAAGTTCTAGATTTTATAATACTTATAAGCTGTTTTAATCTATTTTTACTGCCATGTTCTGTCCTGAAATGTCAGAGAGTGCAGACTGGGTCTCGGAATTAACATGACAGTTAAGAAACTTGGCAAGGTTTTACAGCAGATTGTGACATTAACAAAGTACAAAGGAGAATGGGGAAATTAACGTTAATGTATGCTTGCAGACACTATAAAAATCTATATGTCCACGATCAGGGAACTAAAAATAGGGATGTTTTTTATGTTGATGCCATTAAATACAGAGCTTTACTGTGAAAAGAAATTTCCATATGAAAAGCAACTTACTAAAAAGTAATGCTGTAATCCCTCCTCTGGACTGAACAACAGGTTTATGTATCCTAGGTCAAGTAGGCATATGGCTGCTTTTTGGTTTTCGATTTTGTTTTAGGCTTTTTTTGAGTCTATGGTGAAACTGATTTGAAAGCACTGTTTTTAAACAGCTGCAAAAGATACTGTATGATAGATGTGCTGATAAATGGGAGCGGTTATTAAAATTCACAGATTTCTCAGTAAATCATGTAAAGTCCGTCCTCTTTCACAGAGAGGAGATGAAATAAGTGTTTGTGGTGAGCTCTTCTTCAAGCCTTGCAGCCCCTGAGCCTGCTCAGTGCCCTCCCTGGTGCCACCCCAGTGTCACCCCAGTGTCCAGCCTCCCGGCCCATCATGACTGGCCTGGCTCAGCCGGGATGAGGCTTCTCTGAAGACCTTTTTCTTTAATCAGCTGGAGAGCCAGGACATAGCGCGAAAAACCTGTCATAATGCCCAGGGGCAAACAGTGGCTTTTGCACTGGGGATGGGAAGCTCTAACCGTTGGGTAAATCAGTGAAAGCTACAGGGAATAACACAACCTTCTAAGCAAATATGGGCTTTGGTTCGTTTTTATTTTTTTGTCTGAGTTTTTAAGTTATAAATTACTCAGAGCCCTATTCAGCCAGATCCGGGAGGGCCGGGGCTGAGGCTCTGCAGGATCCTGCAGCTTGGCACCCACAGCCTCTAATCCTGATAGCACAGACAAAACCACCTCTTTTCATCACCACTGATATTGGGGCATTGCTTTGTCGCACCCCGGCCATGGAATATGAAGACGCAGCTCCTGTCTGCTGCCTGGGGAGGGTGGCATGTGGGGGTGAGCTGCCTGTGGCTGAGGGTACCTGTGCCAAAGGCAGAGCTGGGCTGAATCTCCTTTTCTTCTTGACAAGTGGCAGAAGCTGACTTCTAGCTCTACTGGTGCAGATTTGGAGCACATCCTGGCCTCGTGTTGATATTACCCACGGGTTCAGCACGCTGGAGAAAGCCCCCACGTTTGTTTACTGACAGCCCTCCTTAGGACACGCTGGGTGACAGCCTTTTAGCAGAGTGATGCACAGCAGAGCGCGAGCTGCCATCAGTGAGTGGCAAAGCGCAGCGAAGTTCGCTATTCGAGGCACGGCCATTTTTCACACCGTGTCACGCTTCCGAAGCACGGGGATATTTAAAGCCCAAAGAAAACAGTGCCTGCATTCCCTTACATAGCCCGTCTGCCTCGGGCACGGATTGGAGGCAGCGGGTGCAGGTGCCAGTGGCAGGGACAACGGCGGCGTTCCCTGGTGTGCTGCGAGCAGCCTGATGCAATGCAAACATTAATCTCCCGCCTACAAAGGAACAGCATGGATCCATCTGTTACTTTCTTTGCTCTTAATCAAGTTGGGGAGGGAGCAAAAGTTCATGTAGCAAATGTGGGCATGCACTCGACTGGGACCTGAGCCGTGAAGCTGAGCTCAAATTTAGAGGCAACAGGATTTTTGCAGGTCTGTGGACCCAGGGTTCCCTATCATTATGGATCTCTTCTTTCACCAAATTTGGGAGTGGCAATTGAATTTGGGGATGTGGTATTGGCCCACTCCGCTCTCTAGCCCACAATGCTGAGTGCAGACTGCTGTCCCTATTATGACTGTGCTAACAATTGACTTTTTGGTTTGGCTGTCTTGCAGAAAAAAAAGGAAAGAAAAAAATCAATCTCAACCAAAAAGTGCTTCTTTTTCTAGTTTGCTTAATAGTATGAAGCATAGAAAGTGCTGTGCTTTGTGTGAAATGAGGCAATTTTCGGGAGGGGGGAAATAAGGAAAAAAGCAAAGCACAAAAGCCGTGCAGGGCCAGACTGTCAGAAAAGCAGAGAAGGAGATGACAGCCCTTTTATCTGCTGGTTGAGCAGTTAGAAAACTTATCCAGGATGTAGGAGGCCTGGTCTGAACTTGCTGCTCTGCTGAGAAGAGAGTAACCCACATCTTGGCTATGTATTCCTGCCAGTTCACAGAAAGAAGGATCCCTTCCTGCTCCCTTTGCTCACTCTACAATTCATCCCTAATGGATGCAGCATTTGATTCCCTTCTCCTTCGAAGCAGCCTATTCTTAAAAAAATCTCCCTGCAAAAAATTGTTTTACAGAAGGAATTATTGCTACCCTGGGCAAGAGGTGACCCAGTCATAGCCATGACTGTGGTGGGGCCTCCTGTTAGTGAGGTAACTTTCCATTAAACTTAATTTTGCCTGTTTCTGATAACCAGGGTTCTTGAAAGAAGGCAAGGGAAAAGGGATTTATTTTTTTTAAATAGAAGTATTTGTAGATTGTTTGTATTTAGAAGCCCTTTTTTCAAGCTCTTAGGATGCATGTATGCTGTATTCAGATAGGTTATCCTGCAGTCACATCATCTCACGAGACGTAAGTGCACGTTTATGTGCCAGTTTGGGTGTCCAGTTATGGGCAGGAGCAGCTTGGTAACAATTCCTGGATTGTTCCTCTGCCTGTGTCTGAGCTGGCTCCCCTCTCTGCTGTCAGCACAGTGCCCCCTGCCCAGCCCATGCCATTCCAGCTCTGCCAAAGAGCACTGAGCACTTGCCTGGGGATGAGGCCGGGCGGGGTTGGTGGCATGGGGACACAGAGCATGTCCTTGCCCAAGGTGTGCTCTTGGTAGCCAGGAGCATTAAACAATCTCTGCCTTCGTGCACGTCATGCCAGACAGTGTCTGGAGCACAAATCCCGTGAGGAGCAGCTGAGGGAGCTGGAGGTGTTTGGCCTGGAGAGGAGGAGGCTCACGTGGGATCTTACCACTCTCTAAAACAACCTGGAAGGAGGTTGTAGCCATATGGGGTTGGCCTCTTTTCCCAACAGCTAGTGCTAGTACAGTAGGACATAGTCCAGGGGAGGTTTAGGTTGGACACTAGGAGGAATTTCTTCACAGAAGGGGTGATTAGACACTGCAATGGGCTGCCCAGGGAGGTGGTGGAATCGCTGCCCCTGCAGATGTTTAAGGATTGGATGTGGCACTCATCGCCATGGTCTGGTTGACACAGTGGTCAGTCACAGGATGGACTCGATGATCTCGGAAGTCTTTTCCAACTTCACCGAAACTGGTTCTGTGGTCTACAGATGGAGACTCCCAAATGCTACAGGTACAACACACCTCAGAGCTGTGTCCTGTCGGCACTCATGTCCCACCAGTTTCTCCACTAGTGTGGAAAGCAATTCAGTTGGGCTGGTTGAAAAATTAGGAACTACTTCTGTGAGGTGTTTCCCCAAAAGTTAAACTGATTTCCGCATCAATGGCCAGCTTCTCCTTGTGCCCTTTGTTCAGATTCCTGACTGAGGGAGATGTCTTGTTTTGTGACACTCTGTATGTTCAGAACTTGTGTTCACACACATCCAGCTATCTGGGCAGCTTTGCTTCAGCTCCGACTTTTTAAACCCACATTTGAAGAAGCCCATCATTTGTGACCCTTTGTGGAGCTGCACCCTTATTTAGAGCGAGACTGTAGTAGATAAGAGAAGAACGACATAAAATCATTTGGCTGTGGTGGTGCCTAGGGATCAGTGGCAATTATTATCTGTTAATTCATCCTCCATTTTTTCAGTTCCATGAGATATGAGTCACCCAGAGTTGGCATCCCACTCCTAAATGTGACCTGTAGTGTTTGGCCTAAGGGCCACTGTTTTGCTGAATATTTAGGCCTGTGGCATTGCTTACAAGTTTGACATCTCCTCCTCCCAAGGGCTTGCAAATAAAACATTGAGTGAGGGTATCTTCAGCTCTAACACAGGAGCAGTTAGCCCAAGAAGTATATAAATACTGGATGTTCTTTTTTTGTAATGAAATGAAATGGAAAAATGTGATTGTATTTCATACAGTGGGAAAAAAACTGATTGAAGGCTATTTGAGGTCTCCTGTCTATTAGAGAAAATTTTGTGAATATATCTCTGGGTTTCTCATAGGTCCCTGAAATTCGGAGTGGGAAGAACACAATTGGTTGAGAAGTTTCCTTCCCCTTTGTTAGCTGAGGCACCAGGGATTGAAAACTTCTCGCCTGGCATATTCATGTGCTTCCCTGCCCTGTGGTTGCAGAGACTTTGTGAGTCTGTGGGAATGTTTCATCCTTTGTCTTTCCAAACAAATAAATTACATTCATGAGATGGCAGTTTTATAAGTTTTCTTTCTTGTGTAACTTGAATGTTTTGATTCCTTCTTTTCATTACAAGGCAGAGGTCTCCGAATGCTAATGTGCCCTTAACTCATATGATGCACGCAAAGTCGTGTCACGTGCAATTTGTGGACAGGATGGATGTGGAAAAAAGGGCACATAATATTCTAGTTGCAGAATATCAGGGGTTTTCATAGAAACAGCAGTTACTCTCAGAGTTTTGTACGGCTCCCATGATTTCAGATGTACTGAGCTGCTTAGCCTGGTAGCTTCCCCTTTGAAAGACACACATTCTTTGCAGCCACTCATCCATCTTTTCTTATTTAGCAATAGTTCTGTGTCTGAATGAAGAATTACATATCTATGTTTTCTAAGGCTTGCTTGTCTGGCTTACATGCTTTTGGAGTGACATCCAACAAGCATTTGGAGAAACTCAGCTGTAGATTGTAGTGTGAAGACTTTTGATTAAGTTTTTGTAAAAGAAACGTGATCACTTGTCAAACAAGAACTAATTTCTGCAGCATGTCTTGCAACATTTCCACTCTTCTTCTGCATTTTACACCTCTCTCATCTTCATACAAAAGAGTTTCTAGAAGGGTACATTCAAGAAAGGACCCTTTCCATGATATTGGGGTTCAAATCTGCCAAACATTCGATATAGAGCTGCTTATATGCATTTAATTCCTTGACATTTGATCACTTTCAAACTCCCCATTTTGTTCAGTTTTATTGGAAGTAGGCGTTGTAAGGTGTTTTATCATAGTTCTGTTCACCTCTCTTTCTTGGTGAAACTTTGCTGCTTTTCCTCCAGATGAAGGGGGTGTGACAGTAGTTAGGTTGAGCTGAACCACAGGAAAGTCCTGTCTCTGTGTTCCTGGTGAAGATTTTTTTCTATTGATGCAAAGCCTTCCTTTTGACTTCTTACGGAGGTAAATGATGCACCTGTGTAAAAACAAAATATTATAGGGCCACCTGTCATTGATGCTGCCACTGAGCCGAATTTGAACGAGAGCAGATGAGTGGTCCCCTGTGGGCATCCCGGAGGTGAGGGGGTACCAGGGACCCCTCAGCAGCCAAGAGAGGGGGCAGAGGACATTCTCTGCTGCCCTGGTCCTGCGTGCTGTGCAGCAGGGCACGTCAAGGGCTGTCCTGCACAGGGCAATGCTTCAGCTGCACCCTTTCGTTTGAGATGCTGTGGGCTCGGGGAGTGTACAGAGAATGTACATTTATTATATTTAAGGTTTTAATAGAACTTGAGACGTAAAGCAGCGAGTGACTGGGGTGAAAAGCAGCTGTTCTGGCGGTGCGTGGGGAATTAGCCGCGCCAGCTCAGAGGGGTCTCATCCAGCTCGACATCGCTGCGGGCTGCAGGGAGCGGGTACAGAGCTGGAAATTGTGAGAGAGCCACGAGAGGGAGCTCACAACCCACGAACAAGGAGGACGAGCTCCTTTTCTCTTTTTCTTTTTTTTTCCTTTTTTTTTTTTTTTTTTTTTTTTTTTTTTTTTTTTTTTTTTTTTTTTTTTTTTTTTTTTTTTTTTTTTTTTTAACTGCGATTTTTTAAACTTTTTTTTAAACTTTTTTTTTTAAATTTTGTTTTTTTCGGCCCGGGCGCCGCGCAGCTCTCGCGGCTCGGCCGTGCCCGTCCCGGCAGGAGCTCGCTCCCCGCGGCCGGGGGGGTGAACCCAGGTGTGTCACACAGGGCGCTGCCAGGTGCCTGGGGCATCACTCGGGAACAGAGGAGCCAGCTCCACACCGCCCCAGCCTGACAGCCATCTCCTCCCGGCAGCTGCACCCCAACACCTAAGGGCTGGAGGCTTTTTTGTCCCAGGTGATTCATGAAGAGCTGGGTGAAGGATAATTTTGTCTCGACGATATCCACGCTTTGCACTTAAATAACCAACAAAACACCTCTTGCCCTCACAACGTGGCAGCTCCCGGGCAGGCGTGGTGGCACATGTGGTGCTCAGAGTTCCCTCTGTGAGGTCCAGAACGTGATCATTGCATCAAGATAGTGTTGTGGTGAAGTGTGCCCTCAGTCAACTGGGAAAGTTGCTGATTTTTTTTTTTTTTCCAAAGATATACTCAATCTAGTTTGTGTTTCTTCAGTGGAAAAGCTTAATTTCAATTTACATTTCACATCTAGAGGCTTTGCTATCACACTGAGACTTCCTACAAGGCATCCAGTAATGTTGCTATCATTTGCATTACTCTAACAAAAAAATTTCCATCTGTCTTCCCAAGTCCATAAAACTCCAAACAAATAGCAAATACTATGGATGTCTGAACACACAATAGCATGTCATTTTTCTTCCAGCATTAGTGTATGTTGCAGACATTAAACTACTTCTCTTCTGAAGGGTTTGAGAGACTGTTAACATTATTCAAATTAAATTCAATACTGATGTAAGTTAGTGCAGTTGGAATTATACACAAAGTATGATGTCTCATCTTTCTGTCAAGAGCTGAGCTCATCCCTGTGCACCTGCCAGCTCAGCTTCAGGTGGTCTTTGTAAACCCAGAGCTGCCTCAGACAGGCAGCTCTTTTCCTTGGCATCCCCCTTTCCCCCCGAGCGTGCTTTCTGCTGCTCTGCAGTCCCTGCTGCTACAGCTCACTCACTTATTTTCTCCTCCTTGGTCACCTTGCTCGCCCTCTCACCTTGAAAGTATTCTGCTATATGTTTCTAGAGGAGTCATATGGTGCCAGGAAAAAAATCCATCCTTCTTAGAATTGCAACTCCACAGATCTTGACTCCCTTTCCCAGACCTGTTGGGACTCAGCCCTTGGAGCTGGGGCCAGTTCTGTGGCCACCACCCAGGGGTGGCAGGAGCCCCTCTGTTTAGGGTGCCCAAAGACCACCTCACCAGAGAGCTGGGCCTTCTGCAGCACTGCTGATCTGAAGGGTTTTGTCTGTGCTTCTTGCTCAACTCTCTTTTTCTCGTTAAAGAAATGAGCCAAAGCCACATGCTTACTACACCAGGTTTTCCTCCCCCAGTAGGTGTTATTTGTGTATCTGCTCCCAGGTGAGGTGTGGAGCAGCGAAACCTGAGCTGCTGCAGCCCGGTTGGGCACCGCCCACACCAAGTGCTGCAGTAGATGGGTTGGCAATGCTATTTTCTTGTAAGCAGCATGAGGAAAAGAGCATCTTTCTCCTGATGTATCTCTGGCTCCCACCAGGTTCTGTGTTTGAGACTCAGGTGAATCAGTGATGTGCAAGATGGTGCTCCAGATTCATGTTATTCACAGCAACTCTGAGCCACAGAGCGCCAGTGCTGCACAGTAACTTTGTCACGGGGATTTCTTCATTTCATAGGCTAAAGGAATGGATTCCTGCCACCTTGGCTGTGAAAGTCCTGTACTATTTTAACCACTCCCTTACACCAAAGGGGTGCTGCATTCAAAGCTACAAATAGCACTTTTAGAGCTATGAGCATGCAGTATCTCATGGTGATTCCCCATTCATTTTTTTCCTCCTAATTACAGCAACTCTTGGCAGATCCTTCCAGGTGAGAAGTAATGATCCATTTCCATGCAGCGTAAAGTGGGATTTCATACTGGACGTGGATGTTCCTTTAGCTGTGATGTCAGTACAGTGTGACGATTATGTGCATTTGTCCCTGGGGGCAGGGTTGGATGGAGGGCTCTGGGGCTGCTGGGGATCTGCTCCTGCCAGGGGCTCATCCCTGTGGAGAGGTACAAGGGCAGAGAGCATCCCAGGCTGTCAGTAGGCATTGCAGCAAATCCTGGATCTCGCTTTCGGTCTGTGCCTCTGTCTCTCTCCAAAGGAGAAAGCTCTCCTGAGTTTTCAGCTGGCCAGGCACGGAGGGTCAGTGTGACCCCAGCAGGGCTCTGCTGCCAAAATCCCTGTGCACAGATCGCGTTCACTTTTTGTTTCAGCCCGCTGTCCACTGTGCTTGCATAGAAGACACGGAGTCCAAAGGGGTGGTGTATTTTTAGTAAATGATTTGTTTGGGAGACATTTTTGCTTACTTGTTTATCCAATTTGCTGCAGTTATTTTGCTTAGTTGACTCACCACAATACCACTTTGTACCTTCAACAGGACTAAATATTGGGTGTTTTCTGGGGGTGAAGCCGCACTTAAATTCCATTTTTACTAAATATGAACTTACTTGGTTCTTGGCCTCCTATAAGCATAAGAATGTAGGAAAAAGCCCTGACTGGATGGGTTTAGTTTGATTTATGAAAATGTGCAGAAGTCTGGGCACTTGAGCAGATCTTGTCTGTAGAGGCTGGAGCAGCTGTGCCTGGACGAGGTTGGCAATCTCGCTGCATCAGGAGCCCTCCTGGCACATCTGTAGCTCGCTGCTCACACCGATCTGCTCCAAGGAAGGCTTTTTCACCCTTTCTTCTTGATTTCATTCAGTAGAATTGATTAGAGAATTTTCAACAACCTTGTTTTTTCATCTGAAATCCCAGTCCATTAAACAACCTTTTCTCTTCTGCTGATTGAGGTGGAGAAAACCAGTTAGGTTGAGTTGCTGAGCAGGAAAAAACTGGGATTGCTGATTTCTTATTGAAACAATTGTGGAAATCCTACATGTTTTTTAGAATAAAAACCTGCTTTTTCAGTTCATAACAGCAATTTTTCAATCAACTATTGATAATTATTATAAGTAAACAATATAAATAATTTGAAGATGTAACAAATCCTCATTTTTTTTCTTTTAAATATGTTTTGAGCTTGCTGTTTTCACATACTGCTGGTTTGCAACATTCTTTGTTGAGAGCTTGACTTTTTCTTTCAGGGAAAAATGTAATATGAAAGTTAGCTTCACCGAAAAGACAAAATTTTATAATAAAAATATTAACAAATTGCATTTGAATAGAGGCTTGAGGATAGATTAAATATAATGGACATATTAAGAGAACACAGACAATGGCTTTCCTGAGCAATTATGAATCTATAGTCCTAAATAGTGGTACTTTGGAGAAAAGGAGAGAAAGAGAGAAAATTAGTATCTTTTAAAATGTGAACATAATATGCAGACTAATAATACATAGTAATTTTGTTCTTGGGAGAATTCACCACTTGTGTATAGCTCCAGCCAGCCAACCTTCCCCTGTCAACTTCTGCAGGGATTTTGGGTTAACACTTTCCCATTTGCCGTTGTGAACCCTGGACAAATACTCATTAGAGCACAGATTATGGTTTCAATTGCTGCAGTGACATAAGGCTGCCCCTTCCAGAAGCCATCAGTGGGAGCAGAGAAAGGTAATTATTGATCACTGGGAAGAATAAGGCTGGCAAAAGGTGGCTGGGGTGGGATGAGCTGGCCAGAAGGAGGAAAGAGCAGACGGGCTCAGGCAGCTGAACTGCAGCCGTGTGGGGAACGCTGCTGTCAGAGGGAGCAGCTGGGGACGGGGCACTGGGAGTCATTTCGGGCTCTCAGCAGCTCCAGGGAACCCCTGAGCCTGCACAGGAAGAGGAATTTGCCTTCCTGCACATACAAGTGCTCCGAGCCAGGGCATGCAAACCAGGCATTTAGGTAATATCTGGCAATGTGGGCAGGGTTTCCCGGAGTTACTGAAAGTCTGAGAGTTTGATTGAAGTGTGAGCAGTTCTAAGTCCAGCTGAAACAAAATGATACCACGAATGAACAGTGCTTGTGGGAGGCAAACCTGAACCTCCTGTGATATTCTGACCCAAATCTCGGTGCTCCCCTCACATTTCCATGCCTATCCAGTGCAAGGCCTTCCAGTCCTGACCAGTGGCACGTTAAAAAAATGTGCCCCTCACCACTGAGATTGGTTTTTGTGCCATTCAGAGCTCGTGTAAATGAGATCCATTTGGCAACAGTGCCAGGCAAGCGTGAGGCTTGTTGAGCCTCCTCTGTGTCTATAACATCAGAACATTCATGTGGCATTTGTTTTGCCATGCTACTTCACTGGCTTCCTTACTTCAAGTAGGGAATAGAAGGCTCAAATTTATGTATTTATTTCTTTCAAGATATCTCTTCTGGGTGCTTTAGGCAGCCTACTTTGGTCTAGGTCATAGGAAATTTTGTACTTCCTTACAAGATTTTTATGGACCCAGTGGGATAAAATCTGCACTTGTAGAGTCCAGATGTTTCTGCAGCTGGACTTTGCTGAGGAACACATGTAAGGGCTGAGAGTTACTTGGGGTCACTGCTCACAGAAGGACTCTTCTGCTTTGTGTGTATGTGTTGTTTTCATGGTCCCTACCTGGAAAATGCATTCTTCTCTTAATGCTCTTGCTGCATTTAGTGACATTTCAGCTTTTTGATGGAAGGAATAATTGAAATAACTTCAAATAGAAGAGACTTTCTATGTCCAGGAGATTTGTGCATAACGAAGACCTTTTTGGTCATTTTTGAAAATGGGGGCTTTATTTTAAAAGGTACAATTTTGTACTTTATTCTTAGCTTAAATATTTAAATATTTTCAACTGGAAAGCCAGAACACAAGGGCTTACATTCACCTGAGGGTTTAGGTCATACCTGCAGGTACTGAGCTAAGGTGAAACCAGGCACACATCTCCGTTTACCTCAAACTTGCCCAGAGAGGTGGGTTAAAATATTACAAACTGAGATAGGCCCCCATTCATGGCTTTTTTCTTAGGTTGTCATTTTATGTTAATTGAATGCCTCTGTTAATCTAATAGATTTTAGATTTATGGTGGGTTCTATACCATGTCATATTTTAATCAATACATATTCCAACATTTAGATGGACAGATGAGAAAATCTGCCTCATCTCTGCACTTCTGTTCTATCAGCTGTCAATAATTCCTAATTTGAATCCTTCAAATGATCAGATTTATGGGTTTTAGTATATTGCATTAATCACAGAAATTAACTTTTGTGGAAAATGATGTTAAAGGTCATATGGAGTCTTGAAGGAGCAGTAACTGTGTCTGTCTTGCAAACATGTTTGCAGCTTCTCTAAGATAAAGTGCATTAGAATATTTATCTGCATGAATCCTGCTGATTGTTCCTTATGTCTCAGGTCAGTACGTGCTGGTGAGGAGATAACGCTTGAAAGAAACGATTGCTGAAATCTGCAGATTTAAGAAGTCAGATGTGACACTGGGATTTTTGTCCTCCTATAGGGCACAGACAGGTTCAGCATAATTTCACTTGAAGAGGTTTATTCAGCCGAAACTCTAGAAAATTTGTTTTGCTGAAGGTAATTCGTGCCTCGGTGTCGAGCGTGTGTGTGCCCTCCTGGAGGAGATCACAGTGCAGGGCATTTGTGGAGGATGGAAAGGGCAGAGCAAAAGGGAAAGGTTTGCCCTGATGCTTTGGATCCAGCTTAGGGATGCACTCCTGAACCTCAACCAGCACCCAACTGCACTGCTCCCCTTGGGGGGGGCTCCTCTCCACCTGCCTGGGGCCAGCTGGGGCTGGTGGGGTCCTGCAGAGGCTGCAGCCAACCCCCCTCAGATGGGGCACAGAATGGCCACTCCTGCCTGCCTGCCACTGCCCAGCACTCCCTGCTTGCCCTGCGCAGAGTTTGGCATTTTGATTTTCCCTGCTCTGACGGAATCATAATTAGTGATGTTTGGAAGGAAGAGTGAGAAGACTTTGCACCTCTTTCTGTAACAAACACTTAGAAAACGTGCGCTGATTTTGGTGCTGCGGGATGGCAGCAGCAGAGCCTCTGCCACCAGCACTAATCAGGGAGCAGTGTCACCTCCTGGTGCCACCAGTCAGCCGAGCCAGCAGCAGCTCCTGGGGAGGACAGACAGACGCAGGACCCCTGGCACCACGTGTGTGCCCAACACCAGGCTCCCTGTCACCAAACCGATGGGTGCCTGGGGTGATGATGGACACCACCGGCGCCCTGCCTGATCCTGGGGCTGGGAGCCCAAAGAGGGGCATGCAATGGGATTAACTCCCACTGAAATAACCATTGGAAAGCCAGCAACAGCTTGTGAGCTCCCGAAAATTTTCATATAACCCTTTCTTATCTGTCTCCAGTTCAGCTGCTGATTCTAATTGGCTTCACCAAAACAAACCAGAAATAGCTTTGTTGATTTAGTTGGATCTGTGCTAGAGCTAAAAGCCCACAATTCTCCCATCTGTAAAAAGCCAGAATGATACTAGAAATGGCTACAGTTTTACAGATATTAATTAATATTTGTGAAGTGCTTCCTAAGCTTGGAACAAAGAACAAAAATCATTGTGTTATGAATAAGCAAACTGAAAAGAACAACCATAAAATTGCAGAGAATTGACTGCAAAACCTAACAAGGCCTCTGCATCTTTAATTTGTATATTTCTGTTTACCACAAGCATGTGCTAAGAAAACATGCACAGAGGAAGAAAGGTCTTGTCCCTTTTAACAGACAGTTTCTTCTCCATATACATCTGTATTCATGCAAATCCATTATAAACACAGTGTTGTCTGAAATACAGTTAATAAATGAAGGTAGCACAAATGTGATTTTAAATCAGTTTAATAAAATTAGTCATGTAGATTTTAAATCATTTTTACAGTTGATTTAACATTTGTGACTGGTTTATAGATTATGATATAGGATAGTGTTTGCATCCTTGCAATTTTATTCCAATTTAGAAACAGTACAAATATTAATTTTTGCTTCAATAATGGAGCCTTCGAGAATTAACTTGTCTTTTCTCAATACACATTTTATGAGAATGCTTTAAATATGTTTTTTAATATTTTTGAGGACTTTATTACACATGAAGTTCTTTTAACTAGGACTTAGCTGGAATGTCTTCACAAAACTTTCTTGCCAGACATATGTAAATGTTTTTCACGGTTAACTCAATGGCATGAAATACATAGGAATTGTTCTTCATAACACAAGATATTTCATAAAAGTAATTTAAAAAATTGTAACAAATTTCACATACCAAAAGGAGTGAAATACCTCAAATGGAAATAATAATTGTGGGTCTGTTGTCAAAACCCAGCAATATTGTGATAAAACGCCAAATTTCATGTGATTTCAAGTGGCAAGGGAGGAGCTAAGCAATAACATCTTATTTCCAAATCTTGCACACGTTCAGGCTACTGTTATATAGGGAAAAAAATGCGTAATTAACTATAGGATATGCCAGGGGGACTTTTTGTCTCCAAATCACCAACTTCACAGTTGGAAGCAGCTGGTCAGAAGGAAGGTGCTTGCAGCTTTTCAGCTCCTCACATGAGCGAATTCTTCGTGTGGCAGAGGTTTGTGAAGTGTCCCCTCATCTCAGGAAGAGGGGCCCAGGTGCCCCCAGCGGGGATTAGTGCTGGGGCTGAGCATCTCCCAGGTGCCAGCACAGAGATCCCAGGTGGGAAAGGGCTCCCTGGTGTGAGCTGCTCCGAGGGGCTCTCAACCACCAGCTCTGATGCTGCTGTCTTTGCTCATTATCCTTCCACTAAAGCTGCAGCATATGGTGTTCCAGCGTTTTCTGCAGGGGAAGCTGGGTGGGTAATGGCTGCGTGGTGCAGAAACCTCCCTGTGCTCAGAGGAGGTGGGCAAATGTTTCCCTCTCTTGTGGCTAAATGAGTGAGGAAATACTGGGTTTGAATTAGCATCGTGGACTGCATGGCCAAGAAAACCAGTCCTGAGAGCTACAAAACCAGTCAGAACGGAGTCAGAGACCCTGCCTGGTTCATGGGGTCACTCAGTGACCACCAAGCGAGATGGAGAAGTCAGTCATGTCTCTTTACTTTCTAAACTCAGGTTATGTAGTGAGTCCCTACTGTTGAAGGCAAACATTAAGAAAACTTTTTATTATGGTTGTTTTTAAATGTGCTACCTTAACTGATTTTTTATCAAAGTTTGGTTCTGCGCCTTTTTTTTTTCTTTTTCAAAGCAGTGGGTTTTTTTTTACCAAAGATCCATTTACAAATAATATTTTACACAACCCAAAACCACAGACCTGCAAAGCCACCATTCAGAAGTGCTCCAGATGATGCTTGTGAGAGCTCTTGTTTGGGTTGCCGTGACTTTGTTGTCCTCCAGGGTCTCCTTTCAATAGCTGAGCTAGGTAAGAAGGAAGGAGATTTAGGTGCATTTGTGTCACTGCCAACGTCAAGAAATTAATTATCATGAGTCAGGTTCCTGCAAATCAAGAAACTGACTGTCAAAATGAGATTCAAGAAATAAAAGCATCATAGTGGGGTTTTGATTTGTTTTTTTGGATATGATGTTTAATTCCCTCTCCTACAGAGTCCATCCCAAGACAGGGATTTCTCACAGATATATCAAACATTTCCAGAGAGCTGATTTTTATTCCTTTAGCATGTCAGGAGCACTCAATCTGCTTTTCCCCATATAGCAATTTATTCTACTTCCCACTTCTCCTCTTGATTCAGTTTGTGGATGTGGTGCTGGCGAATGCCTTGCCAATAATGAAAATGCTCCCAAAAGAAGGCAACTTTGATCCTAGTCCTGGTGGTCCACATGTGAAAACTGGCTATTAGAAGGGAACTGGAAGCAATAGGCACTAAACTATTGTTCTCATGAGTCATGACAGAATACTTCTGAGCTGGAATTTCTGTTTCCAATCAGGTTTTCAGCTGGATGTTTGGAGTCTGATTTTTTCTAAGGAATAATAATTTAAAAAAAAATCCTAAGGAAAAGAACCTCTCTTCCTCCTCTCCCCCATTTCTTTTTAGACTTCTCTTTAATCAATCCCCTGGTGCATAGCACATTTCCTTTAGCTAACATGCAATCTCAGAAGAAATAGCGTTTTGTATTTTTGAGGAAAGATTGCTGCTGTGAAAAGAGTGTGTGTCTGGGTTTTATAGGCATTGAGGTTGCCAAAGGAAAAAGTTGTCCTGTAGAGGACACTGAAAACATATTAAAACTAGATATTAATTCTTAATGTAACTGCGCATCCTGCATTCAATCAAGAGCAGACTAAGTATTACAGTATTGGAAAGCAAAGTGCAATTTGTTCATTTGCCCTAAAAATCAGGTAAACCATCCCTGGAATTATAATTGAGAACTACTCAGAAGTCTGCATAATGCTTTTTACATAAGCAAAATCTGGCTTTACAGTGTTTTGAGGAGAGCTGGTTTGGACAGCACAGGAAGCTGAAGGAAAAACTTAGGAGATGGATAAGAAGTTTGCTGCAATTAAAATAACCCCTTTTTCTTCCACAGTTGACAAACAGGTAGAAAGCTCACGATCCTGGGTTTGAACATGACCATTAGCACCAAGTGTGCAGGAACATGGGGAAATGTGTCTCCCTTTGAAGGCAGCCAGCTGCCAGGGCCATGTCAGCACTGCCCTGGTGCTGTCTGTCACTGTCACTGTCACTGCCCCGTCACAGCTCTGAGTCAGTCAGAGCACCAGCACTGCTGCCATCCATGGGCACTGAGCCCCTGATGCAGGGAGAGCTGGCACTGTGGGAGCTGCCCAAGCAGCCTTAAGGCTTTGGAATTGTAGCAAGTAATTGATCCACTGCCTCCAACACATCCTCTTTGGGTGCCACAGAGGAATCCTGGCTTCTGCCTCAACAGAGTACATCGCAAGGAAATAGACTGCATGGAGGGAATACGCACTTGCCTCACGGATTTGGAAAGATTTGCTAATTAGTTCTCATAATGCTCCTAAAATATATGCTTCCAACATTACTAAGAGGTAAAATGAGGCATGAGGCTCTTAGAGATATCCGCCGTGTCCCTGGGCAAATCAGGAGAAAGTTTGTAGTACTGAAATTAGCATTTAAAGCAAAGAGCAGTTCTATCGACTAACTTTCCAAATGAATCCTTCTATCTACCTGGTAAAAGGCACATCCCAAAATCACTCCAAAGGGACCAGAGATCTTATCTGGGTGTAGATAAGAGGGTAAGGACAGGAAAAAGGCATGAGGCAGTCGCTGGGCCTCTACCCTTTAGGAAATGAGGAATATGTTAGTAGTCAAAGGATTTTAATAAATAGACAAAAGTAGAGGCTTCAATTAAGTGTGGCTTTTATTAAGTTTTGGACCATGAACTTTCAGACGGCTGTAAGGAAGGCAATCTTTTGACCTAAATAATTGCCAGACTTCCTCCTCTCTGGGGAAAATAATGAAATAGATTAGCTCAGACTCATTTCATAAAGAATTAATGGTGAAAAACATAATTAATGCCACTCAATATATGTTTGCAAAAACAAATCTTGTCAAATTTAATGTGAATTTTTGACAGGATTGCAAGTTGGTTTGGTAAAAGTAGCAAGGTTGAGGTGGTAGAATTCTGTATGGCTTTCTGCAGTGTGACATTTTGATTACTGCAAGTAAACCCGCTCCAAATTAATGAATGATTCCAAAAGAATATTGAAAAATTAATATATGGTGCAGGTTGAACGGATTAAAAATTGCCCATCTAGTAGGGAGCTATTAAACTGGAAGCCTGACTGGTGGGTTTGGTGCTCCATTAAAGCCTCAGGTCTTTTTCCTGACTCTGCCACCGTCTTGTCCTGGTCTAGTTGACAAGCTGGGGACCAGTCAAAGGTAGGACGCAATCATCTCAGGGTTCTTTTCCAACCTAAATTATTCTGTGATTTTTCAAACCCCAGGGATGTCAGTCAACTTCAGTGCTTTATATTCCTGGTTTGCAACATATCAATGGGAAAACAACCCCTTCATAAAAACACTTTAAAGTTTACTGTTGAAAATAATAATATTATATTATCTGTGACATTTAACAGCAGACTGAACTGTCTGAACTGTCAAGGTTTTGATTTCTTGTGGAGGGTTGTTTTGGGTTGTTGGTTTGTTGGGGTGTTTTGTTTTTCTTTTTAATCAGTTGCATGGTGGAAAAGCTGATTACTTGGATAGCTTGCAACTAGCCCAGAGGTGTACCTAGTAAGCAGATACACAGCTGGGAAGACACTGATCACATCTCTCTGTAGCAATTTGCTACTCCATAATTTGGGCCCAACTGCACAGAAATAATTCAAAGCCATGTGTAAGACCACAAATCACACTTGAAGAATGGATGGGCACTTCCGTGCTGAGGAGCAGGACCTCAGACAGAGACTTAATACTCACAGGGACGTCACACCTGAAAAACACAGTTTGTTGGCCATGGAGTTACCCAAACCATGGAGGTCCTGCCAGGGATTCATTGTTAATTCATGCAAGGAGTTAGTTTAACAAGCAGCTGGAGCACAAACTTTATATTGAAGAGACAGAAAATTCTACCTGCTAGACAGTCAGCTGTTTGCACAAAGGGATGAGGATTTCAGCACATTCTTCCTAGGTTGTACTAGATAAAGACAGAATATATTTCTGGAAGTTATCATCTACTTCAGCAACAGCTTTTAGGCTCAAAGCATGGATTAATTCTGGGAACTCCTCTAGACTGCGTGAGTTTGGAGGTCAGGAAGAGTGATCTCAGTGGTGCCTTCTGGCTTTACAATCAACAAATTGACTCAATTAGTGATGTGATTTACTTTATTTTTCCATTTAATTCCAGCCCTACCGTTCCCTTAATTCATCTCTTTTCTGTTCACTTAGTTATTTTTGTTATAGCAAAGTTCCTCCTTTGCAGGATGAAAAAAAAGAACTCCCTGTTTAATTTAAGGAGAGTTTTTGTCTGCTATTACTGGGGCCAAGGTTTGGTCTCACGTGAGTTGTAAGACCACAGAAGGGTTGTGATGCTACAAATAGCTTAGAGACGGAACCTGAGCTCATTTTCAGCTCTTTGTGCTGCAGGCCAGGCTGCACTTTGGTGCTGCCTGGCGAGGAGCCCTGCTGCCCACCCACACTGTCCCAGGTGTGTTCCACAGGGACGGCTCCCAGCCCAAAGCCTGCACCAGGCAAGGTTTCATCCTTCTGAAATGGGGCGTGGGAGGCTCACGCCAGCACTTCGGGGCTGTTGTGCACGCAGCAGAGGAACACACCGTACTATTTTTATTGTTAAATATCCGATTTATGACGTTGATGATGTCCTCTAAGGAAGCAGAACCTCAGCCAGCTGATGACCAGGAGCTATGCGAGGCCAGCCCCAGAGCAGGGACTGGCAGAGACCCTGGAGAGCAGCGCTGGCTCCTCAGGGGATGGAGTGAGACCCAAACCCACGCTCTGAGCACAAACCTGCAGGGAACTGCTGGGGCTCAGGGCACGCTCGATGGGCTGGAGAGGCTGCAAAACCTCATGGCTTTAGTTCTCATGCCCCTACTTGTACCCGTATAGAATGTCTGAAATTAGGCAGGTTTTCCCCCCAACCAGCCAATTTGCTGCATAAGCATTAAAAAATCAGCCTCTCTTATCAGCGGTGCCACCTAAAAATCAGCTCCTCGGGGCTGCACGTGTCCTGTAGCACATTTCTATCATTTTGGCAGGCTGGTCAGCTCGAACCCGCGCCGCTGCCCTTCTCTGCGGCTTCTCGGTGCCGGGCAGCACCGGCAACGCCAGACCCGGGGCGTGCGGGGCTGCTGCGGCCCCGGGGCCGTGTGCGGGGTGCGGGGGCTGCTGCGGCCCCGGGGCCCTGTGCGGGGATGTTCCTGTCTCGGGGCCGTGTGCGGGGCTGTTCCTGTCTCGGGGCTGGGGGCGGGGTGC
>VZTG01008972.1:350636-367302 GCA_013397845.1 Melanocharis versteri | reverse complement strand
GGGGACAGCGGGGGGACAGAGAGGGGACAGCGAGGGGACAGAGAGGGGACAGAGAGGGAACAGCGTGAGGACAGAGAGGGGACAGCGAGGGGACAGAGAGGAGACAGAGAGGGCTGAGACACAGATACGGAGATAGAAATGTTTCTTTTTTCCTTCTTCTCTTTGGGCCCAAGCCGCGCGCTGAGCCGCTGCTGGCACCCCGCACGCTCCCGAGCCATTTGATGGGTTTTTATCAGAGCACCCGGCTAAATAATTATTCCCGAGTCTGTCCTTCACAGCGCAGTGAGGGCTCTGCTTGTAGCCCTGCTTTTTTATTAGTTTTCTTTTTCTTTCTTTCTTTTTTTTTTTTTTTTTTTATTTTTCTTACTATTCCCCTTCTCATTTTTGAAGATAATTCCCAGTTAATTTTGTATGAAATTATTAATGCACCGTTCAGGCGTTAATGCTTATTTCATGGAATCACAGAATCATTTAGGTTGGAAAAGACCTCTAAGATCATCGAGTCCAACCTTTGACTGATCACCATCTTGTCAATTAGACCATGGCACTGAGTGTCACATCCAGTCGTTTCTTGAACACTTCCCACTGATTAAAAGCTCCAAGGATAACAAAAAGCTAAACTTTAGTTTATATTGCTGCTGCTGCTGCATGTTGAGTGGCAGCTGTTACATTGCCCTTGTGGTCTGAACTGACAGCAGAATAAACCTCAGCATCTTAATTTTATGTTCAAAACAAAATCTTAACATTGTGTTAATAACTAAATATTTTATTCTCATACTAGTAAAGCTCTCTTCTGTAGAGTTTTAAAAAATTTATTTTAAAGCTTGAGTCTTGCAGTGCTTGTTCAAGCAAAATTCTAATACTCTTGTTTGTTAGAATTGTGTTCAAGTGCAGACAACCACATGTTAATTGTAAGATTTTTTTTTTCTTTTTCTTTTTCTTCTTTTTATTAATTTGCCTTCTAGTTCATAAATATACATAGCTTCTCCTGGTAGCCATTTGGAAAACAGAAGTGATATTGGTAGATAAAAGAAATATTTGTTTATCTGGGTTCAATATAAATAATGAGATTTTTTTTCAGAGAATTTACACGTGCAGACAAGGGCAGAAAAAAAATGTTCATAATTGTGTACCTCATTTACCCAAAGTGTGTGATTGTATGTGCAAATTAAACTATTGCACACACACGCTAAATTAGGTATTTGTGAGTGCAGTTACTTAATTTGTATGTACAGATTAAGTTAGCCCAATTAATCACTGCGATAGCCCAATTTTGCACAATTGTGAATCCACCGATGGCAGCCGAGTTGTTTTGCCACAAATGCTGAAGCAATGCTACAGGGAGATGGGTCCAACTTGTGCACAAGTGAAGCACGTGCTCTGGTGAAAAACCACTGAAAAATGCATTTCCTAATGTGTCAGTTATCATCGCTTCTGAGGATATGCTGTTTATGAAAACCAGTTATAGCTGTACAATATTTGATCAGTTGCTGTGAAGACCCCGACATCAGAACCACACTTCTCACATCTGGCCCTTTTGTTTGTGCTAATTATGATGACGATCATGGATTCAACCTGTCTTAAATCTCGGATGTATGAAGGGGGCAGATTAAGGACATTTGTTCATAATTAGGATTCCTAAATGGATATCTGGGAAATGCTTCTTGGAATATTTATGGTCTTGTTCCAGCAGAGCTTCTCGTGTGTGATGACTGCTGCATTTCTTGCACCAGTGTGGTCCTTCCCTTTCTAACCCAGCCTAACCTGTGTATTCTCCATGCAAAAGCAGAGGTGGAAGCCATCGAAATTAGAGCACAGCTCCATAAAAGCTGAAGTTTGTCACAGAGAACGTTTTTCTGTCCTCAGGGGACATGCTCTTTGCCAACCCGGTGGTGGCCCGGGTGTCCCTAACACATGTCCTGACACAGCCTTGCCTTCTCTGGGCACTGGGGTTGCCACCAGGAGCACCTCTCACCCCGGTGCCCAGGCAGCCCAACACACACTCAGGGCTTTAAGGCAGCTGTTACCTGTGTAAGCATTTACAAGATGATTTAGGCTAATTCTTGCTATTGGATTTTTACTCCCACCTATTTTGTTGAACATATGTAGCCAAAATCCAGGACTCCTTTGCTTGTAATATCTCTGATAACAAGAAGCACCTGCTAATGCTCCCAGTGCTTATTGGTACAGGTCCCTTGGCCAACAGGAACTGGTGTGACTGGGGATGCCCTACTTCTACCACAGATGACACAGCTCTTTTCTGACGTGTCTTTTTTTGCTGCTATAATTTTCTGACAGTCCTGGAGCCAGGAAAAGTACATGGGAAATTTTACATGGAGTCAGAGGAAGCCTGGTGTGTTGGTATTTAAGCCTCTTCCTGTGCTAGCTGGGCTCAGGTTGCCTACCTGGTGCTTCGTGCTTGCTCACGGCCACGGAGCATGCTCTTGATGTCCCTGGCTGGTTTGTTCCTGCCCCTGGTTAGCAGGCAGAGCTGCAGACAGATCCATAAACACATCTCTCTGAGGGACTGCACTGTCACCACCCCAAAATGTGCAGGATGCCGCCTTTGCTGGGAGCCTGTGCCCTGCTGTGCTGGGGACAGGGCTCTGAGGGCAGCAAACCATGCCCACTGTGCCCTCCTGGGCTGGAGCTAAACTGAGCAGTCCTCTCCCTTGGAGAAAAATGAGAGAGAGGAAAAAGGCAGACAGGATTGCAGAATACATGGGACCTGTATAGTGTGTGAGAATTTTTTTTATTTTTTTTTTTTTTTTAAGTAGAGCTGTTTATGACTTGGTTTGGCTCATTTTAGTTATCCTGAGTGGAAAATGTGGTGCTATATTGTGTGACTTTGTTTCTCCAAGAGGACCAGTGGGGTAAAGGGACAGGAAAGGAAAGTTTCAGTTAAAGCACGAAGAAGAAATATTTCTTCCAAAAAATATGATTTTTAGTATGTCAACATTTAAATGTGAATTGTTCTGATCAAATATTTACTGCTATCGGGAGCTGTGTAGAACATTAATCTTAATTTGTTTTTCTTTTTCTCCAAAGCAATGACTCCAACATAGCTAGGAGATCTGTGTCTTTAAAAATAAATAATGTAGCAGAACGGCATATTCTTTGGTACAGAAATGCTAGCCTGTGGCATCTTCTGCAACTACAAAGCACTCTCGAGCGAACTTTCTTCCTTTTTTATTAATAATTCCCTAAATCAATGAAGAATCTTGAAAAGTTCCCCTTCACTTTGCTCCTGCACTCCTCGTAGCTGCGGCCCTTGCTCATGCTGGCTCGTTCCCCACCACGCATCATTCATTTGGATAAATCTGCGTGTGGAATTTTGGGAGCACAGGCTGCAACCCACTAACTCTCTGTGCAAATACAAAGCCCGTTTTCTCTTTTATTTTTTTGGTCAGCCCAGGGTTTTGTTTTTTTTCCTGAAGGTGGCAGTGAAAGAAAAAAAATAACTCCCTTTGAAGATTTAGGAATTTTATTACAAAACAGACGGACAAGTACTGTATTTTACCCATTTCCCCTTGTGCCCATGAGCGCTGACAATGAAAACTACAGCTCCTATAAAGTGCTGATCAAATTGCGAAAGGTGGCCTTTCCCAGCAGCCTGGCACACTCTAGCATTATCCCAGCTTATAAATAAACGGATGGGCTGAGCCACTTTGGCTTTTTTTTT
The DNA here is from genome assembly GCA_013397845.1 of Melanocharis versteri. Classification (NCBI taxonomy): domain Eukaryota; kingdom Metazoa; phylum Chordata; class Aves; order Passeriformes; family Melanocharitidae; genus Melanocharis; species Melanocharis versteri. The sequence goes on along the minus strand of VZTG01008972.1, from coordinate 363,620 downwards.
TTTTTTTTTCCTCTTAGTCCTTAGCAAGATAATTGAGGATCATAATGGTGGGAAAGGACTGCAGTCATCATTCGCTGCCTGTCAGGTATCAGTACTCATCTTCGTGTCATCCGTCACCATTGAACCACTCTGTCATCTTTCCCCAGCCTTCAGCGCCGCTCCTTCTCATCGTGTTCATTATCTCCGGCTCCGACCCAGCCCCCTCCCCCAGCCCCTGTAAATGCATCTTTGTGCGACTCTCAGTCTTCTGATTATGAATCGATGATCATGTGGTGTAAGAGAGATAGATGGCTTTTAGTTCCATCTTGTCTTCTCTAATTGTAAAATATTAGTTACATTAGACTGTGTCTTTTGATTAATGGAACTTATTTGGAGTGGCCTCTCCCAGCCCTCCCCCTTCCAAAGTCCTCCACTGACTTTTGAGAATTGAGTGATTTCACTTAAAGCAGACAAATAGGCCCTTCAGCAAGGAGATAGCTGAGCTCTAATATTGTGGGCAAAGCAAGCTCACGGAGCCGGAGTTGTGTGTGTGTGTGTGTGTGTTTTTAAAGAAAGCCTTCAACTCTGCCTAGACAAATACAGACCATTTATTAACGTGCGTACAGCCGTGCTATTTTGCAAATCCAGCAATTCTTATAAAGCTGCAAAACAGGACATAAGGCTGAATGCCTTCTGAATTAAATTAATCTTAGATAGGAATTAAGAGCATCCTCGCTTTCACTTTGGATGAAACAGGTCAGTCCAGAACTTTGATGTATTAATGCTAGCATAAAGTGTTATCTTAATACTCTCTTTTATACTTACAGGACATATCATCAGCCGAATGTCTCTTCCTTGTACATCTGACACTGCGAGACATTCGTCCTTTAATACAAAATTTATCTTATTTGGCACTATTTACCTAAACATGGTCTGTTGATAAAGTCCTTGCTGTACAAATGGAAAGGCAGTTGACTAAATCCCTTATTATAAATAATCACTGTCTATCTTTCAGTGTAAATTCAAGGACATGTTCACTTTCAAGCTATCAGTTCAATTAGAAAAGGTCTATTCACTGTCGATGTCTATATCTCATGGAAATAGGAAAGCACAGTTAATAAACAAATCAAACTATTTTAAAAAATAGCACAGTGGATTATGAATTCTGGAACCCATGCTGATGGTGACACTGTCAGGACACATGCTATACAAAAATATATACAAACAGTGTTATCTAAATTTTTTATGCTACCTTCAGGATTTAAATCTGACCTTTGTGCCTTCCCTCCCCAAATCTTTGACACTATTTCAAAAGAAAATGCCTATACTGTACCTTCCACATATTAAAATTTAAAGAATAAGTTTGCGCATGTAAAAAATGCTAGTTAAGCCTTTTTCAATTTACTTCTTTCTGTTAGGAATAGGAAAACTGGTTTGGGGTTGTGAACAATTGTGTGTACAGTAAGGGCTTGGGATGGACGCCTGCCCCAGAGCTGAGGAGCAGGAGCAGGAGCTGTTCTTGCTCTTCCTGATTTTACTGTAATGGCTGGGGCAGTTTCTATATCTGAAAGGCTTTCACCGTAGTAGCCATGTGATTATAGAAAAATCTCTCTCTGTTCTTTCTATAAGAAAGGAACCCTCTAGCCTTTCATGTTACAAAAAATGCTTGAAAGTAGGAATCCAGAAATCTGGAAAAAGTCCAGAAACCCACAGCCCCCTTCCCCCAAGATTTTTAAAATATATAAATATTTTTATATATATCTCACTATATTAATCACATCCTATGGAATTTAAAGGAGCTTTTCCAGTGGCCTGGGTCTTGATACCTAGAGGCTCTGTATGCAAGATCAGCACTGCTCTCCTCCATCCATGTGCTTGTCTGAGATCAGAATTTGGCTCCTGATGGGTATTTCCACACAGTATTTACCACCCTAGAAGCAGTGATTATATTTAATGGCAGAATTTCAGTTGACTTCTCAATATGTATTGAGTTGACCTTTAAGTTAAACCACAGATTAATTTTTTTTAGTTGTCTCTTTAAGCACATTTATAGACCTCTCTGTTCTGATTAGCATAACGGTAGATAGAGGAAAGTTACCTGCCTCAGATTATTTGTTGAAATCAGAGAAATTGCATCCCTTCTCCAGAAGGCAAAATATTTTGGCCCCCTGTAACCACTGTATGCATTAGTTTTGTTGCAAAATGGTTTTGGTTTATACACAGAGAAGCCCAAGTGGGTATCAGTTTGCTTGAAAGCCCAGAGCCTGCCATTGATTTCATATGAGTAAATCTTCTCCCTGGAAGTCGGTGGAAGTCAATGAAGCTTCCGTGGGATTGAGTGGCTCTCCCACAGGCAGCAGGAGCAAGGCTTTGGTGTGCTGGGTGCTGCTGGCAGGGACGTTTGCCTCTTTGCTGCCTGACACGCTGTGATTTGAATGAGTTCTTCAGATCTAGGTAGGGAGCTCCTTTATTCTAAACCATTGAAAAAATACCCAGGCCCCCTAAATGGACACAGTGTCTCACTGCCCGTAGAAATCTTGGACTTCTCCAATTTTATTTAAAATAAAGTCCTCAGGAGCGTCTGTTCCTCTGCTTACTGACTGCCAGAGGAGTTGTTGGAAGGGGATTTTGGTTTTGTTTCCTTTGACATCTAAGGGTTTTGCTGCACGTTCATCTTGTGCCCTTTCCTGGGTGCCAACACATGGCTTTAGGGACGTGGGTGACAGCAGCATCAGCTCTGGGTGTCGATTTTTGGTCTGTGCCTAACACATACAGCAACCAGCAGGCTCCGTGTGCCCCCAGTGATGGTAAAATTCCCATCCTCCCGATTAGCAGCCAGTTGTGAGCCCCACCCTGCCTGCAGGAGAGCTCGGGATGGCTGCAGGTGCCCCGCAGGTGCTGGACCTTCACCCGCCCCGCGCCCTCGGAGCCCACTGTCCCTCTCGCACCCGGAGCGAACACCACAGAGAAATAAATGCAAAAATAAATGCAAAAGGAGCACAGATTCACAATGAGACAGTGGAATGTGCCAGCTTTTGCCCCCAGGAAAATTTTCACGACTCTTTTGTGAATGTTTGTAAGTAAGGGCCAAGCTCGGAGGCCCCAGCTCAGGGACAACCTGGGCTCGTGCACTGTGTGAGCTCCTGTGCATTCCCACACAAGTCTGTGGGATGACTTACAGGCTTTGTAGCATGCATAACCTTCAGCAATTTGCTGAATCAGGGCCTAAATACTGAAATATTCTTCAATAGTTCTGGCTCCACTATGAAACTCTAGAAGGCACATTTCCCTCTCAGTGTCTCTCCATAAGACCCATCAATGATAATGGAGTTACATTAGGCACATCTAAAGTTAATTATACAGTTACCTCCCTCTTGGCCTCTGTTTGTCAAAAAGAATACGATAAAAAAAAAATCCTCTCTCTTCTAATATCTATTTTTATTTGAATTTTGATCTGCCATCTAGGCAAAAGAGTAAAGACCACACTGAGAAGACCTTTGGTAGGTGTGTCTGGATGTTTGTTAGCTGAGAGCCAGTTGCGTTAAGAAAATTTGCAGAAAAAATTCTATGGAAACCAGGGCAAAAGAAATATTTCCGGCAGTCTCTTCCTTTTAAAAATTAAGTGGGTGGCTTTTAGGGATGCTGATTTATTTTGGAGTGTGGGTTTAGAGGCATGCTTCAATTGGAAAAAACAAATTCTAATGTTCTCTAAAAACTCAGGAATTTATAATGCAGAGAAGAGGTTGAATGAAACAGTAGATCCTGAAATTTTGCAATTCACTACATATTAAAAAAGAAGTATTTTTAGTGTTTGTTTGGCTGATTTTTTTAAAACATGATTTCATATTTAAATATGGTGAGCCAAAATCCTCTATCCGGAGCACAGGTCTCTGAATATCTTGATTTTGGTATGTGAGCATATTGCTAGGGGATGCCAGGTTTGTCTAGGGATCCAGTAGCTTTGACATACTCTAGTTTACAGTACCTGGAGTGTGCTCAGTTGCTAATGCGTTTTGCATGCAAGATCACTGTGCTTCAGCATGACAGCTAGGAAAAATGTCATTTTATTTTTAATTGCGGCAGGATGCAATTTGGGGGAGAAAAAAAAAATCAAAAAATCAAATCACATTCTTTGTTAGAGAATTGTTCTACATGAGTCCAGTCAGAAAGCTTCTAGTACTTAATAAAGTCAAATTCCTCCCTGAGCGTTCCCGTGAGCTCCCGTGGAAGCCAGCGGGAGTTGTGCATGAGTACCGAGGGCAGCATTTTGCCCTTAGGACTGAATTTCCCAACTGACTATTCTTTTAGACTGTCTTTTGATTAACAATCTGTTTGCAGCAGGCTAGGGCCAGGGAGGCAGCGTGTACCCCACTGTTCAAATCTGTGGCAAAATATTCTACAGAGAGCTACTTAATAAATATCAACTTGCTCCAATAGTCATTGAGAAATACCTCAACAGATAGCAATCAATCGAGGGCTGAGTTGGGAAAAAAAAAATACAAAAGGACATCAAAGAGGTTCTCATTCCCAGTCTATTGCTCTATTTAAGGGTCCTATAATTCGGTGAGGTTGTGTGCTAAATAATTTGTAAGCCTTCAGAACATCCAGGTTATTGTTTGTGGACAGATGGTGCATCACATTTTATTGCTTATTCCTTCTGTGGTTTCTCATATGCAGGACTGATGTGCACTCTGAAGTCTTTGTTTCCTTGCTAAAATCTCTAATCTAAAACAGGCAATCAAGCACACAGACAGTGCTTCAGAAAGCATAATCATACTTTTAAAGGGGGAAAAAAACATTTCAGCTGCAGTTAGGAAGCAGATGTGTTCCCTGAAAATGTAAAAGGTTATCAGAAGTGTTAAAATAGGGAAATAGACACGGAATTCGGGAGCGCTGGGGAGAGCATGTATTTTCTCCCTGAACTGCAGGGTAGGTGTGCCTTTTCCTAGGCTACCTGCTTTGTATCTGGCTCTCTGCGGAGCTGGTGTAGCGAAAGCCTTCGGAGACCGGCTTTTGCTTCCACCTTTCCCCTGAGATTGGCAGTCTTTGTCTTTTACAGGCAAGGAGCAGCCGTGTTGTGATCCTGGAACCGCTGCTGCCCTGAAGAGTTAAATCATGTTGATATACAGGAAGGAAATGGAATAGACTAACTCTACTCTTTTCTTCCTACGGATTTTTCTTTTTATTCTGAAGATAGAATTACTGTTTGTAAGCATCTGAAAGTCATTAGTGGCTCTGCAGTCTGTCAGGTGCCGACGCAAAAAACTGCTGAAACTGAACGGGTTCCTGTGCGGAGTGCTGGGAATTTGTCATGTGCTGATGAGCAGTTATAATAATATATGAGCAAATCACAAGCATTCTGCAAATTAATCAAATTTTTTTTCCCCTTCTCCCTTGTCTCTGGGAGAGTGGCTTTGCCGGCAGACGTAGGTGAAGCAGTTTTACTCACAGATGGTAGCTCTGGCATCAGATGGAATTTATATAACAGTAATTCTGATTTCCTGCCAAAGTAGCACTGAAAACACCAGGGAGATTGTACAAGACAAGTCATGTGGTTTTGCTGAGGTTGTTGTGGGAAGTTTAAGGGGGGAAATCTCAAATTTTCCTCTTTGCATTTATTGTTTTAGCCTGAAGGGCCAGAAATCGTACACCATTCTGCCATCGGCGAAATCCAACACATCTTTTTTTATGAATTGCGCTGAAAGAGTGCTTCCCAGCTGTTGGAACTGCTGGCGGGGAGGGAGCCACATGACTCCTCATCCTTTCCCTTTCCATACAAGGATTAAAGAGGGGAGGGTTCAAAAGGTTGCTGCACTACATGTTGGAGTGAGGCAGGGTCTCCCTTCCCAGGAAGCGATGCCATGTTCACTTAGGTTATACTCCCTCTGGCATAACGAAACGGGGGGTGCTGTTCAGGGCTTCGGGAAATACGTTGGCAGTGGGGCTCCCTCCTCATTAAAACGGGAGGGTTTTGAATGAGGTTAGTCGGGTAGATTAAGGCTATTAGTTGTGTCTCCAATGACATTTCCAGTTTGATCAGTAGAAAACAGATACGTGGGGGTTTTTTTACCCGTTAAGGTAAGTGCTTGGTGCACTTGTTATTTGGCTTTTGCACAGATGAAACATGCGCTGATCTGATGGCAGATCCAATCCTGACTCAGAGCAGCACAGATCTGTTAGAGCCACGGGCTGGCAGCAAAGATGAGAGAGCAGAATAAGGCCCGGTGGCTTCTGAATTGGATCACGTTTTTAAAAACAAAAGCAGTCTTCCCTGGAAAAATATGACGGTGTTTTTATAATAGCCGCATATTGAGTAATGCATGGAGCATCGCAGGACTGCTGTGACACTAAAAGAAAAAAATAGAGGCGAGCAGAATGGGAGAACTTTCAGGGGCTGTTTTTAATAAAGAGGTGAATTCTTTCTGCAGTAGGAAAAATGATAAAAAGATGGCGTATCAGCTACATTATGCAACAAAGTAATGCTGCTGTGTTTTTATAATGTAAGGCACTGCCCATTTGTTTTGGTTTACGTGACTGCAGTGAAATAAGTGGATTAGACTGAAACTTTAGCATGCTTCATTGCAGCTGGTTGCAGACATCTGTCATTCCTCAGCCATACATTCTGGATCATGCCAAGAAGAAAAAGCAAAATCTGACACCTTTCATTTTAGAGAGCCTTTTATAGAAAAGAAAAGGAGAAGGGGAGAAAGCATTTCCTTTGTGACTTGATAAAAAAGACACTTTTTTTCTATGACAACACCAACAGCACTTTCCAGAGGGAGAGGTCCTGCAAAGTTAATGCTCAATTTACTCTTTGCAGCCCTTTAATTTTTACTGTTTGATCTCCTGGTTTGTTAAATGGGATATGATAAAAATATGTTGGTTTACTTTTTTACGGAAACGTTAGCTACATGTACACCCACATCAGAAATGTGCCTGGTGAAAGGTGGGTTGCTGTGAGTTCCCACTCAGGCTGTGCTCGTGGTAATTCTGTGCTGTGATGGCACATAATGCAGAAGCATTGCCAATAATGAGTTGTTCTGAGAACTCCACTCACCAAATCCCATAAACAGATAATAGTGATGTTTTAGCGGAATGATTAGTGGGGTTGTGAGCTGCTCCTGGATAATTTGAAATATTAGCTATTAGTGAGCTAGATATTTATTTACTTAAAGTGTTTTGTTCTTCTTCAGTCTCTCTACTACCCCAGTGCTAGAGTTAGAGAATCGTGAGGTACAAGTGATAATGTGACAAAATACCATGTAAATTACCCCAGTTACGTGAAGAAGCAACAACTAAAATGAAAGGAGAACATGGTTAGTCTAAGTGACGTCATACATGCAGAAAACAGATATTCTAGTGAAGGGTCTCACTTCAGCAAACGTTATAGCACATGGACAATTCCATCCCTTCCCACCCGGGTGATTTATGGACCGTGGAACTGGTGGGGAGACCCGGTGTCCTTACGGGGCTGTGCACAGAGGGGCAGGTCTTTGCATGGCTCAGGCTGTGTGACTGTCCAGTTCCACCCCAGCTGAGGATGTGACACGTCCAAATGTGGGCAGGAGAGATTTAGAAAGCTGAGTATGGGATTTTTAAAATTCCATTCTGCCAAATAAAATAAATAAACTCCAGGCAGTTGCCTGGAGTGAAAGAGAAAATTCTGCTGTATTTGTGAATTGGTAGGCAGAATAAAGGAAATTTGGTAGCAAAATACCATCGCTAACAAGGTCTTTCCTATTAGCTTCTGAATTGAGTGTTCTTTTTACTAAAATCCCAGTGTCACCAGTATAGCATTTATTCTGGGAAATCATAGGTACATTAAATTCAAATACAGCTTCATTCAAGAAGTCGTAAATGCTCCCTGAAATAATAAATATTTACTGAGACAATTAAAAAATATGACAGAACATTAGCGAGAAAACTTGTGAATGACCTAGTAGGAAAACTGAGATATTTTGCTCAAGGGGGTTGGAATGGGAATATAATGTTATTGAAGCGATTAAAACAAGTAAAGGAGTGAATAGACATAGCAATTAATTGAAATATGTAAGTAAAGGCAAAGGTGGGACTCTGAGCATGTAATTTTGATGATCAGAAGAACTTGGGGTTAGTTAATATTAAAGAAAAGTCTGCCAGTTACCTTCAAAATGTGTTTCCTTAATTGCAGTCTATGTGGATCCCCGAAGCACGAGAGAAAGAGAAGGCTGTGAGGTCTGTACCCTGCTCACTCCCTGGGCTTGGGCACCTCTCCCCTCTCGTGTGGAGAGGCCCAGGCTGCAGAGATGAAGGGACACATCAGGCTTTGGGAGAGCAGGAATTGGTACCAGAGGGGAGGAAATGGCTGGAAATGAAAGCTTGGCCAAAAATACGAGCTGCTGTGAGTTTAGGATTATGAAAAAGATTGTGATTTCTGTAACCATTGCCATTATGACTTTAGTCAGAGTTGGCCTGCTCTTTACAACAGGTATCCAGTGCCCTTGATAAGAACCCTGTCCTCTACTTATGTGTATAAACCAAAGTAAATAAATATGAAAAATTAAATGTAATTACATTTCCCAAAGCATGGGACAATGATAGTCTGGCATTTCAAGCTCAATCAATGACAGCATTCCCACTAACCTCGTTTGGAGCCCGCTGAGGCTCCGGGCTCGTAACTCATGTTTGTCATGTCAGAACCTGAACTGGTGCCATTGTGCACAGGGCACCGTGCCTGCGCCCACCAGCAGTGGTCTGAGACTCACAGGTCCTGAGAAGGCACAGTCCTCTGCCTTTATCTCAGAATTTTACCTTTACAGGGTTCCCATAAAGTTTAATATTTGTGTAGGAGGACCTTTTTAGCTATTCTGCTGAGGCTTTTCCTTTCTTCCAAGAAGAGATCCATTTCCCTTCTAAATCAAAAGTTCCTGTGTGAATAGCTTCTTCTGAAAAGGAAACAAATTCTGTTCTAAGTGGCTGGAGCTGAGTAATTCTGTTGTTTTACCAACTCTGCAAGAAATGGGAAATGTTTGTTTTCCCAGGACTTGCAAGTCTCTCTCACACCATCAGTGATTTCACTGGCTATTTCCTGATTCCCTTGTATCTAGTGCACTGCAGATGGCTAACAAGTTCATCACTCCACCTCCAAATAATCATAATTTCCATGTTCCACATATCAAAGGCAAAAAATATTAAATTAGTGATATTTTCCATAATTTTGAGAGTGTTTAATTCAGTAAGGTAAAACCATATCTGTGAAGGACAACAGTAGAATTTATCAGGAGTGCCCAGGTGACTGTTAACCTCTGTGTCAGACCAACCTGCACTTGGCTGTTTTACATAGCAGGGCTGATTTGTTGGTGCTTTTTACTTCTTTTGCTTTTAAAGGAAACTTCGGTGCGTGATAATTTGTGATTGTAGCCTTTTGAGACAGGAATTGAATAGTTACTATAAGAGCAGTTTTTATTTTAGGGGGAATGTGTGAAATTGAGGTAATATTTTAATAATACGTGTTAAAGGCAAAGTGTAGCACCAAGTTTCACTTTTCTGTGTCATCATTAAACATTTTAGTGCACACATCAGCAAGCTGAAATACCTATTTGGAAACACCGAGCACTGTATGAGGCACTAACTGAAGAGCAGACTCCACCTTTGATTACATTTCAGAAAAGCCATGTGGGTATCTGAGGGTTTCATTCAATCCAATGATTGAAGTTTTTTTGTTCAAGTAAAAATCTTTGGTACAAATTAGGTACAGATTAGGTCTTTTTATTCTCCAGCTCCAGGAAGGAATTTAGGAATGGAGGGTGAACAAGGGGCTACTCTCACTTTAGGTGTCCCAATGGAAACATGGAACCCAAAGCCTTAGCCTTGGTAGCTGGAATTGTTCCCTGGCCTTCCTAAAATCCAGATATTTCTGGGTTTTTTTTTAATGTTTTTCCAGAGAAAATCATCAAAAAAGACTCAGATAAGGCTTTTTGGGTTTATGACTTTTCTTGGTCAACATGAAATAGAGTTTTTAAAATTTAATTTTGTGTTTTTTTGTAATCCAAGAAATACATAAACTTCACAGAATATTGAAATTTTCCCAGAAGATCATCTTGGTTGGTCTTGGACCTGTGTGTAAATAAACATATACTTTTCAATTGTTTTATAAAAACTTTTATTACAGATATGAACCTGATTGGGTGTACTTTAATCTGTCTGGTATTTGGGGAGTTTCATAAAATGCATATTTTGAGACCAATAAAGTGGAATGGCTCAATCAGAGCCATTATTGTCTATTGGACAAATATATTTATTCAGCATTTTCCCATCCATACTGTTATGCTCCAGATCCGAATGGCTGCTTTAGAGCCATTCTGCTCTCCTGGGTAATGCATACAGTACTTGGGATGTTTGCCGTGGATAGGAAATGTATTTATGAAAATTTATACGTTAAAAAAAGGAAATCGCACTAGCCAAGATTTAAATGAAAATAGTTTTCCCTTTGCAAGTGCCTGTTATTATGCTCTAATATACTTTCAAATGGCAGTGTTCACCAAGGTGCCTGGGACCTGGAGGCTGTGGTCTGAGAGAGACAGGAGCTCAGCCCAGCAGTCACTGCCAGAGAGCTGGAGGTGCTCAAAAAGCCTCTCCTCCTGCACAGAAAGCACCCGGCCATCGCTGCCTGCTGTTCCTTCTGCGGCAGCACGCGCTTCGTGTGCTTGTAGATGGCTGTGCCTCAAACACAACCTTGTGTGGGGAAAAAGGATTCAAAGCAGCTCTGGGGAGGTGCGGGCTCGCTGCAGGTGCGCGTGCAGGCTTTGCTGGGCGGCAGATGTGTGATTACATGGGCCATTCCACCAGCACCGCTGTGGGACCGAGCATCGGTGCAGCAGGCAGTGCCATCCATCCTGAGCCCCCGCTGCCAGCCCTGCCCCAGTGCCCGGCCTGGCCGGAGCTGCCCTGGCCACGGGCGATTGCTGCAGCAGCCCAGCAAGTCAAGGCCAGACCTCCAGTGTCCAACAGCCCAAATAAAAAGATTTGTTTCCCAGAAATTCAAGCCTTTGAGGCTTTTTCAAATATCTCTTTGCGAGGGAATAGCTTGTTTTAAAGAGGTAATTGCTGTTATTTTTGATTTTCACCAAAAGGATATTCTTAAACGAGGCAAAGATATCTGAAATGAGTTTGCCGTATTGCATCTCAGTAAGTGCTATAGCCATTGGCCATCTAAGGAAAAACATTCTGTCAGATAATCATGGCCATTTTTGCATTTTAAGGGAACAAATGTCATATCTAAGAAACACATTTTATTCAGAGCTTAATTATAATTTATAGTACATTGCACAGCATTTGTTTTCTGTTCATCATGTTATTGCTCTTCTGCCTTTCCCCTAAATTTATGCATTAAATCGTGTGTGTGTGTGTGTGTCTGTATGCGTGTATCTGTGTATATATGTACACATATGCAATATAATACAAAGTGGTGTAGTGGGGACAACAGACGGCTTGTGTGTGATGTATTATTGGCATTTTTCTTTCAAATTACCATTTTCTTGCTGCTTTGGGAGAAAGCCATGATTTTGCTGTGATTAGTACACTTTTAACAATCTGGAATAAATTCCTGATCTTATTCATGTGACTAGTTCAATGCCCATTTTTACGTTTTAGTGCAAACCCCTACATATGTGCCTGTAATACCACAAAAATAAGATGTTTCTTTGTGGAAATTTTATAGAATTTGGATGCCGATCAAATATTTTTAGAAGTGGAGAATTAATGCGGCTTGACCATGTAAATGATTTTTTTAATGAAAAAGACTTTAGTATTCATCACTCTTTCTCTCTCTCGTTTGTGTATTCCTTTGTGCTAATCTTAAATAATGGATCCATATCAAAGTTAATAAATTAGTAACTATTAGCAGTGTTTGGATTACAGTGAGTAACCCAGTGCCACTTCATTGACATTGACTTTTTATGTGTTCCAATAATACATTTTGAATTTTGAAGATTAGACAAAGCAAAATGGGGTTTGGCATGTACTTGAATCTTTAACAACTCTTGGGCAATGGCTTTGTTTAACTCCAAGGCCCTTACTTGAGATAAACTTTCGTTTAAGTGGCCCTAGAGCCCAGACTGAGATCCATGTCTTTCTGAAAAGCTACAGTTTCTGACTGTTCAGCTGATGCACCATGTTGGGCTGCATCAGTCATGCCATGTTATGAAACCTAACGCGATGTGACTGATGCAGCCTGACATGAAGTGTCACAAAGCAACATATCACATCACAAACTTGAAAGAAAAGAAAACAAACTTCATTTTTTTTTGTTCTCAAAGCCTAAATTAATGAAGCAGCATATATTTTTTAAAAGGTGGACTAGTTTCAAACACTGAGGGATTTTTCTTAATATGGGCCTGCAGAAAACTTCTCCATGCTGGCCAGAAGGTATCTCTTATCCACAATCCTTGTGCTCCCTAAAATTCAGTCAAAACTAGAGAAGATGATGAGCCTTGGGTGATCACAGCACTGCCACCCTTGCAGGGTCTGATTCTGGGAAGTTTAGATCACTTCTAGAGGAGAGGCTCCAGCAGGTGCTGGAAGTGATCACCCCTCCTGGGGAAATCCATACATGCTAAAAGTGTTCTTTGAGTCCAGCCATCACTGTTGTCATTTTAGCTAATTTTGGTTATTATTTTCTGCTCTTCCCCTTCCTTAGACTGCCAGTTTCCATCCAGAGGATTGCAAAATCTCTCCACATGCTCAGTCACAGACTTGATAGAACATTGCTCCACAACAGGATTATTTCAGTTGCCAACAATATATTGTCCTCCAGCCTCAATTATTGATCAGAGAAAGATGCACACCATTGTTTGCCCCCCTAGTCCACCCATCTTTAGTCTAATTCTTGTTACTACAATTGCAATGTATATCACATCATCTCCTGAACTAGCAGGAAGATTCCTTTCTTCTTTTCTTTTCCTTCTCTTTTTTTTCTTTTTTTTTTTTTTTTTTTAGGGGGTTTCATTTAATTTTTTTTTGGGAATT
>VZTG01008972.1:297547-350150 GCA_013397845.1 Melanocharis versteri | reverse complement strand
CTGTCCATCTTTCTTGTCAGCCCCTTCAGGTACTGAAAGGCCACAATTCGGTGACCCTTGAGCCCCCTCTTCTCCAGGCTGAACCATCCCAATTCTCTCATCCTTTCCTTACAGGAAAGGTTCTCTNTTTTTTTTTTTTTTTCTAAGGGGCTTTCATATAATTTTATTGAGAGATATATAGTGGGTAAAATATATATGAACTATAGCTTGCTAAGGAAGGACCTACCAACCACTGCTAGATAAAACATTATAAATTTATTGCCAACTTATCTGGGAAGGGTTATTTTAAGAGCCTGCTGCCCACAACAAGTTCTGGAGCTAAAATTAATGAATGGGGGTACCTAAAAGAAATGGGAATTTTCCTTCACCCCTTAGTTACAAACAAATTGCAGATATTGTTATCTTTGCAAGCAAGAATAATCTCTACTTTTTGTACTACTTCTGCTGTAAACAATGTACCGCTTGCTTTCCTATGACCCTCACTCTGTATACATATTTATATATTATTCATATCGGATTAAAAATGAATGTGCTCTTTACCACAGTTGTACTGCATAGTGACAATACAAATTAACTTATTGTGTACTTACTTTTCACAAGGCAGTGATGTGAAATTTTGATGGCCTGAAAAAGTAAGTCGTGGGGGAAGCAATGCAGAACTGAATCCTTGTAGGTGCACTTTATATTGTCTGATTTATTAAAGTGCGTTGAATTAATAAATGACATTCTCTGCATGGAATTTTGAACACGGGTTTGAACTTGGTTCAGTGGTGGGCAAAAAGAGTTTGCTTTTAGTCTAGTGCATGTGAGGTGGCTAGATCCAGCCATGCTTTGTGCATTCCTTGCTTAGAATTTGTTCTTTGCAGGAAAGAATTAGGATGGCTGTTTCTCAAGAGCTGCTTGTGGGTAAAGCATTAAGAGCTGATTGATGAGATTGCAGCATCATGGAGTGGCTTGGGTGGGAAGGTACTCTAAAAATCATCTCATTCCAACCCTCCTGCCATAGGCAGGGACATCTTTCAGTTATTCCAGGTTGCTCCAAGCTCCATCCAGCCTGGCCCAGAACACTTCCAGGGATGGGGCAGCCACAGCTTCTCTGGGCAGCCTGTGCCAGGGCCTCGCCACCCTCACAGGGAAGAATTTTTTTCCCAATATCCAACCTAAACCCACTGTCTGTGAGTTTGAAGCCATTCCCCCTTGTCCTGTCACTTGTGAATAGTCCCTGTCCATCTTTCTTGTCAGCCCCTTCAGGTACTGAAAGGCCACAATTCGGTGACCCTTGAGCCCCCTCTTCTCCAGGCTGAACCATCCCAATTCTCTCATCCTTTCCTTACAGGAAAGGTTCTCTATCCCTCTGATCCTCTTGGTGCCTGCTCTGGACTCACTCCAGCAGCTCCACGTCCTTCCTGTGCTGAAGGCGTAACATGCATAAACATGCACGTTGGAGTGTTTGGGGGGTGGTCACACTCCTGGCAGTCTTCAGCTTACGAAAGCAAAGGGTGACGAGGAGCTTTCCATCCTTGAGGGAGGAAACAAGGCTGCATTCCTGGGGCAAGGGCTTTGGACACTGGGTGTCTTTCCTCTGGGTAGCAAGCAGCATGTTTTGGGGGACTCAGCCTTCAAGTGGTGGTGTTGGTGTTCCAGTAAAAATGGCAAGATGTTTGAGCAGCCCAGAGCGCTAATGCTGGCTCAGGTGAATTGACTCTGCTACAGAGATGCTCATGCTCCTGTGCCAGCAGCTGCCCATGCTCCCATCCCTGCTGGGAGGACCGTGGCAGCATTTCCACTACAGTACAGGTAGCATCAGACCAGTGCCCAACAGCTGTCTAGCTGTTAAATTCCCACCCAAAACCGTGGGAGAGGGTCCAGCCCCTTCCCCCATTGCAGGAAGCATAAATCTCCTCCTCTGCTGCCCCAGCATCTGTTTTATGCCTGCTAAGAAGTACCACAGCAGCAAGGGAAAATGTGCTTTTCAAATGTGGAGATGGGGTATTGTTTTTCACTTATCCTGGCTTTATGTAGATGGTCTGGCACATTTATTTATTCATTTATTTGAGCAAATTAAAGCAAGCTAAGCGCATTTGACCTCGGATGGTCCTGGTTTAAGTTAATTTGAGAGACAAAGCTCATAAAGTTCCAGTAAAACACATCAACAACTTCCCAGCATAGGTTGAAATGTGATTGTTGAAACATAACCTCCAAAACCAGATACAGCATGGAGATTTGAAGTCACAATAATCTTAAAAATATAGGAGAGTATATTGATAGCCTTACTGAGAAGTGATATCTTTCATTCATGCCTTGGTTATGCGGTCGATTGCTGTTTTATCCACAAGAAGTGCATCTATCAGATTTTGTGCATTAACATTCCTTTTCTAATCTGGCTTGGACATTTTATTTTAAAGCTGATGATAACCTTGGGCCCTGGTCCAGCAAACACTTACATGCTTGCGTATCTTTACTCACAGGAGTAATCTCACTGGAGTAAATGTTTGCAGGTTGAGGCCTTGGCTATCTCAATCCATTATTTCTTTCCATTAAAAAGTAATCTGTGCAATTGAAATAAAACATACAATTCTTTACCCAGAAACCCACCCAAAGACAAAGTGTGTTTATTAGACTAAGGGTCTGCACATTGTCATCCTTGAATTGCACTTCAGTAAAAAAGATAATTAACAAATGTAAAAGAAGACGGTTTTGTACACGCTGTATTTACAAGAGTTTGGTTTGGATCGTGGGCTGAAGGATTTACAGCTGGGGCTGAGGAGGGAGACGGATGAGCTGCACTGCTCTGGAAATCCAAAGCAGAGAATTTTTTCAATGCAGTTTCTTTATTGAGGAAGGGCACAGATTTCTCATTCTCTCAGAGGCCACTGAGCAATGCCCCCTCCCAGTAGGAGAGGGGCTCCAGAGCATCCCGTTTGTCCCGTCTGTGCAATGTCCATGGGCTAGAGCAAAAACTAACCAGGCTGTCGTCTGTCACGCAGGTCACCGGCCTTTCCAGTGCAGATACTGCCCCTACAGTGCCTCTCAGAAGGGAAATCTGAAGACCCACGTGCTCTGTGTCCATCGCATGCCCTTCGACAACAGCCAGTACCCCGACCGCAGGTTCAAGCGCTCCAGAGTGGACTCGGAAGCCGCTGGGAATTTGGAGGAGCCGGCGGCCGCCAAGGCGGGGAGCTCGGCAGAGCCGTCGGAGGAGGGCAGCAAGGCCCAGGAGTGATGCCCAGCGGGTCCAGCCCTGCTCTGCAGGAGCCTTTTACCCCGGCTTTGGACACGTGGCTGCTGAGGGCTGGCTTAAACCCCTTCCGCGGAAAGGCGTGGCATGCAAGTTCCCAGAAGCGTCCAGAATGCTGAAAACATTCAAATATATGTATATGTACATGTGCCCACGCATGCACACACACATATATATATATATATTTACAGACAGAGAGATATCCAGTCATACTCACATTGAATATATATCTACATACACACACACGCACACGAAATACACACATTCCATACCCGTGTGTGTGTGTGTAAATATATATATTACACATGCAAAATAAATTTCCAGCCCTTGGAAAATGGCTGCTAAACAGTTACCTGGCAACAAGTACTTCCAAACAACGTAGGTGGGATAATAAAGTGATTTAAAAATGTTGGGAGGTCGTTAGTTATTTAAAAAGCAGGGCAATTTCAAATTTAAAAGTGGTCTTTGTCCAAAAATAATGCTCTTAACAGAAAAATGATACCCTCTAAACGATTTAGTGTTGCCTTGAAGATTGAGGGGCTGTGTTTTCATTGTTGAAAACACCTTTATAATATGACACCAGCTGCTGTCATTTGCCTAGCATAGTAATGAGATGTCTTGGTAGACTGCCATGGTGCCAGTCTGACTGGAGCTGTCATTGCAGAGAAAATCAATTCAAGTGGTGTTGCAACTGCAGTGTAGGAGAAACCTTAGACGGCCCATAAGCTGGGGTCAGTACTGACCTATTTTGAAAAGTATTGTGATATTACATTTTCTTTTTTGTTTTTGTTTGTTTTTTTTAATATACAGCCAAATGAATCAATGGTTAAAAAAAAATCTGCAGCTCGATGTGTGATTGCAGATTTGATATGTAATTCCATTTTTTGTAATCATCTTGCAGTATTGAGGGAAACGCTTTTATTCTTCTTTTTCCTTGTTGAAGAAGTAAGTTGCTATAAATGTAGAAGTACAATATATAGAAATATTGTTTAGTGAAACTAGTCAGCCTTATGTATAGAAGGTGCTGGTGAGAAACAGAATTTTATTACATAGGAGGCTGGTAATTTTTTCTTCTGTTCTTTACCTTTCTTACTGGGGTTTTTTTCAAATTTTCTTTCAATTCCTCTTTTTTTTTTTTTTACACTTGAATGAAGGATTCCCTGGTCATGATTAATTTTCATGTATTAGTTTTTGTAAGTGTTACAGACACAGTGCAGAAGGTTCTTCTGGAGCAAGCCCTTATAAAGTAGCTTGACCTAAAATATGAATCCAAACTTTCTGCTCTTTGTCTCTAATGAAAAAAAGTGTTTTAGATGATATTTCTTTGGTTTTGTAAAACAAATGTGTTCTATATTTTTGCAGATTTTAGCTTTTTTACTGATTGGATGCTCCAAATTTAGTAAGGTCTTTGCCACATAGGAAGCTTTTGAGAGACTATAACAAACCACATTAAAAAATAAGAAAAATAACTAAAGGTTTATTCTGAAATTCTCTGAATGGCATAAAATTTTATCCTTCTAATGTACTTCCTTTGATAGAAGAAAAATTGGTGCTGTTTATCATGATGGTAGAGAAGTATTAACTTCTCCTAAAGCAAAATCATCCAGACTTAAAAAAAAAAAAGAAAAAAAAAAGAAAACATGTTAAAAAAAAGTCAATATTTCTTTGCAGGCTGGGAGCACAGAGTAAAACCCCAGGGCCTTAAAACTTCAGCTCTGCCTAAAGCAGTTTACAAAAAATACTAAACTGCAATCAATGTAAATAAAATTCTTAGCGCTACCCTGAGACTGGAAAAAAAATCTCAGGCTAATAAGGAATACGGTTTGCATATGCTGTCGGAAAGGATGTCATCCAACTGAAGTTTCAGTTTAAATGAGGTCACTGTGTAACTTGGACCCATCTGGCACAGAGCAAGCTGCTTTTCTTGTTTTTCTAGTATAGTTCTCACTGCCTTACTTAAATCGAGTTGATAAACTTAATGCAACTGTTTCTATGATCCTAGATAAAGGATTGAAATGTTATTGAACCTTTCTGACTGTAGTAAGCTTTAGGATTTTAACTGCACTACTGTGTTTGGTGACTGTGTCAGTCGCTTGCTTTGTGTGTTTGCGCCGCCTTCGGTATCTTAGCAAAAAAAAAAAAAAAAAAAAAAAAAGAGAGAAAAAAAAACAAAACCACCCCCCACATTCCATTTCTTGCACTTTTTGAGCTCTTTCAGTATTCTTTTGTGTCTTCTGAGCATTTTCAGATACGACAGGCAATAATTCTGTTTGTGACACTGGAAACATCTCCCGCTCCTTGTGATGTGTGTGTTGATTCCATTTGGTCGGGTGCTACTGTCCCTATCCTCCCCTCTGACATAGCCCCTTTTTTCCAGAACATTTGTAACTTGTAATACAAACAAGTGACAGCAGCAGTGATGCATTGTCAGTTTCTGAATATCATCATGCTTCTCATATCTAAACATGTCAAGTTTTTTCTCTGTAACTTCTGTAGTCTGTGATACTGGTCATAATACTGTCTACATTCCTACACAAAGAAAAATTTCTATCTTGGAGGAAATCTGAGATCAATAGAGTAGAGGATTTTGTTGCTATGCTTGTAACAATTAGAAAACTTTGTATTTAAAGTTTATTCTTGGTCATTATTTATTATTATAATACATCCGTTGACAGAACTTTATTCTGGTATAGAAGTATTAAAAGTTGTTTTTTCAGCAATGACTGTTTTCTTTCTGCTGTTAGAATAAAAATGTCTTTGAAGCAGTACAGTTTTATCCAGTGTTTTACGCAATAAAACCTCTACCTCTGAAAAAAAAAGTTTTCCTAGTTGCTTATGTTTATTAGGAACAGTTAAAACATTATTTTCTTCAGCTTTGTCAGATTTAAAAAGAAAAAAAATTAATGCCAGTAAATTCACAGTTGTTAGGCAGTTACTGGAGTGTATTATGCTGGGTGTGTGTGCTCAGTCCACTTATTAATCTGAACAAATCTATATACAGTATATACAGATATATATTATATATATTGTGCTTAATTAAAAGATTGTGGAAATCTGTTTTAGCATGTAGTAATAATTGTTTTATATACTACTACTTATGTACTATAGAAAAAGTCTTGGGGTCTATCAAGCTTTGATTTGAAAGTGTTTGAAGTGTGTATCATACACTATGATGTATAAAGTCATGTTTTCACATTAAAGAAGATTGTTTGTATAGATCATATATTTGGCTTTAGAAAATTGTGAGGTTTATTGTTATGGTGCATGTTAAGAAAGCTGCTCACACTTCAAAGAATGTACAAGAGCAAGAGTGCTCCCATTCGCCTGGATGAATCTTTATTCTTCCCCTTTAAGGTTTTATCTGCACATTTGAAAGCAAATAAATTAAAGGATTTTTCACTTAGAAAATGAAGGATGATTAACGAAAAAAAAAAGAAAAAAAAAGATGCACCAAATCTGAGAAACTATGGGGAGGAGAGAGGAACGTGGCCTTGCTCCAAAAAAACCTGAGAAAGCAAACGTGTTTAGAAAAGAGAAATTTTACTATTAAATTAAGCCAGTCATACCAACAATAATAAAGTTATATTCTAGCTTGAATTCTCCAGAAGGAAAAGGTACAAAAATTGTCAGAAAGGTTAAGAATTAAAGCATAGAATCATAGAAATTCAGTTATTCAGTGGCTGAAACTCACAGTGAGGAGTTGCTGTTACTGGTGAGCTGGTGGGGAGTCTCTGCGGCCAGGGCAGTCACGGAGCTGGTGCCAAATTCACTGGTCTGTGGGCAAATGCCACAGGTCTCTTCATCCACAGAGAATAAAATCTGCAATGCATCAAATTTTAATCAAAATCCAAGAAGTTAATGAAATTTTTTGTGTGTGTCACACTCTCTCTTGGGGGGAACAACCCTTCCTAGGCATAAAATGGCTGCATGTAAAAATGTGTCTTGAGGACGGACGAGCTCCAGGCTCAGAGCTGAACTCTGCCTCACAACGGGATCATTGTCCTTTCAGGTAATTGCGGTGCCCTGGATCCAGGGAAAAAGAACTGTCTGGGGAGAGAGCGGTGGGGGGTGTCTCCCAAAGATTTTCCTGCCTTCTGGTTTCAGTAGACAGTAAATGAAAATGTGAAAACCTGATTAAGGAGCCATGGCCGTCTCATTGCACCTCCATGGTAATGCTTACAAACACAGTCTCCTTTATGGTCCTGGATTTCTGCTGGGAACAGTGTGTTACATGGTACATACATCCTCTAGGAAATCTAAAAATGACCACCAGTGGCCATGTACCACGGAATGTGGGGCTGCATCACCTGCAGAGGCAGTGGGAAGGAGGTCTGAAAGAGGAAGGGGTTGTCTCGCTGAAGTCTGCGGGGTTTTGTTTCCCACAGCTGACGGGCAGCCTGCCTCACACAGATGCTGGGTGTCCTGAGTCTTCCCACCTAACTTCAGAAGGCTGCTCCCAGCGCTAAGATAACATTCCTTGTTGAAACTTTTATAAGGACTTTAAGCCCTCTGTCTATTGTAATTTGGGAATTGAATATTTCCCCTCTCTGTTTAACATCTGTATTGTAACAGTATATTATAAAAACCTCACCTTGTGTATTGTAAGCATGCTCCCAGTGAAATTATTCGTGACTATTGTGATTTCCATTTCTGGATATCACTGCTTGGCGTGATCCACCACAGTATGTTTCCATCGGGAAGCCTGGGGAGGGGGAGGAGGGAGAATAAAGCTGTGGTGTAATGTCGTATTAGAAATGTCACCCAGCTGAGTGTTCCAGGGGCTGTGAGAAGTTCCGTGGCTCCTCACCTGTTGGTGTTGTTCAGGGTATTGTTTGGGGGCTTTTTGGTATGTTTTTTTTTTTTTTTTTTTAACCAAAGGGTCTCAGTGAATAGGGAAATCACAGGAAAAGAGGAAGAAGAAAATTTAAATGATCCCAGAGTGAACTGTTTTGCTGTTAATACAGAAATACAGAGCAAGACACATTTAATGGGCTCTATTTTTTATTATACTATGCTGAATAATTAAGTTTGAGGCTAAGTGTCACATAGATTTATCTTTTAATTAAAAAAGCATGGTTCACGCGTATTTGAGTGGTAGTCCAAATAAATGCAATATAGAAATTTATGTTTGTTTATCTAGGTGTTAATTACCTAGAGATTGTTCTGGATTACTTCTTTTTATAAAGTGTCATAGGCTCATGTCACAAGTAATAAAGCTTAACAGTGGAACCTTATCAATTTGCTAACTATAACGCTAGTGTGACCTGGAGGAAAGGGAAAAAAAAACCAACTTTGGAAAATGTTCTCTGCGTGCACCACATTCAACACATAAAAACCACGCAGTGAACAAAGCAATCATTTTTAAAATGTTCTCATAAGTAAAAGTACAAATATATCTTCGGTGTTTTACAGCCCTTCCTACATGTAATTATTTATATAACACACCGTTATTTATGCCCGTGTACTACATGTTGTGCAGAGACAGACATGGTAAGCAACAAAACGTCCTTTACCTGGTGGGCAAGCTATTCATTTAATGTACAAAGCAACACTTACCAAGACTGAACACCATATTTAAAGCAAGATGTAGCAGACGTAATTTTCTTAATATTTTAAGGGTTTTACGGCGTTGCTTGCAACGAAGAGGACTGAGAAAGCAAACTGAAGGCTAAAGATAAAAGATCATGCATTTCAGTGGCACAAACAGAGAGTAAAATTGTGCACAGATGTAAATTGTTCATCACATTCTCTGTCAGTCTGGTTTTTTTCTTTGTTTATGACTAGAATTTATATTACTGATGCGCCGAGCCACGTGGAAGGATGCTGAGTGCAGGCAGAGAAGCCAAACTCGACGCACTCAGAAGCTGAGAGGGGTTCTCCACTGCTGGTGTAAATCAAATGCCACCCACTGTATCACCCCAGGGGGAGATCTGCCCCCAGAATTTGGAAGACTGAGATTTTTTTTTTTTTTTTATCATAGGTGCAAACACTCCTCTCTTTGGGGTCAATTATTTAGGCTTTTCCTAGAATTTTGATGATTTAAAACAACCTCGGCCCTCTATGGCCCTGCCTTGTGCTGCAGATGCACCTGAGAATGTTCATTTACTGATATTGCAAAGAAATCCATGAAATCACAATGCTCCCAGTCAGTAAATCTTATTTGCTTCTCTCAATATGAAGAAGGCTGGAAACAAAAGTTTTTTCTATTTATTACACATCAATTATTTGTACAGACACCTCAAGCTTTGCCTCATGTGCAGACAGCAGTAGCAGGTAAGTTACATCTCAATAGATGAGGTTGAAGGAAAATTTGATCTTTAGAAAAAGGTGCTGAAGGTGGGATTGTAAGTCAAAACTGAAATGTTTTGAATTTTAAAGGACTGAAATTGATAATCATGGTTATATATATGTAATTATTTTGTGTGTATATGCACAAACATATACAGCCTGTAGTTTTTCTTTTAATAGGAACCTTATTTAACCCCTTAACTCCAAAATAGGTGTCCTGAAGTGTCTGATTTTCCACACTATATAAAAGCCCAGTAGTGGATATGCATCATTTCTGAACATCAGTGAGTTACTGAGGAGCCTAAATATGGACCAAGGGGTTGAAAATCTGAGCCATGGATGTGAGGAATCCGTTAAACTCCTGAAATTTTGGCTGTGTAAAGTTAAAATATTTTGATGGCGAATCAGGTATAGGCTTAGTGAAACTGGAGGTAAAAACCACGTTCTCTTTGAAAGAGAGAATTTGTGGAGAAAACACATCCTTCAATTGTGTGAGATATTGCAACACGGAATATCTGATTTCTCTTTAGGTTGTGCCACTGTCTTCCTTATTATTTTTAAGATTTTATTCTTGGGGGATGGTTTTCTCACTTGTTTTCTGTTTGAAAGAAGCTGATGCACGAATGAGTGAAACACACGTGGAGTAATAAAGAAAGATGGAACTATTAATCCCAACAGAGGAAATTTCTCTTTTCTTAAAGGTCTCTCACAGAATATCTGTGACTGTGGTACATCCTCCTCTAGGGAGCCACTGCTCCTGATTAGTGCTTGTCCTGGCTGTGCTGCTGGTTTTGTGCCAATGCCCGGTGCCATGGGAGCAGCATTCAGTGAGGGGCTGCTCCTGGGGAAGGCAACTCCCCCTTTTCCAGAAAGAGGTGTCTGTGAAAAGTGTGTGTGTCTCCGCAGCTGCTGGTGTTCAATCAGTGTTTGCATTGCTGTTCTGAAGCAAGGTGTATTTTCCCTGGGGAGCACATGTTCGTATCTGTACAGCAATTGCCATCTGGGTGTCTCCTCTCGAGCTGCACTGGTGGTCCTGGCATCACCAAACCCAGTTGCCTGCACACTAAGGAAGAGATTCATTTTCAATTAGCTTTGAAACACTGAAAGACTTGCTAATTTTTTCCCAAGCCATTGATCCAACCCATTCTTCCACTCAGCTAAAGCCTCCAAATGCTATTGATTTATAGGAGAAACACCTTGATGTAGTATTATATGTGTTGATTCTTTAACACCTACTCCTTCCTGGCTGTTATGCTAAAACATTTCTGATGTTCAGAAGGAGCAGAGCCACTACCTGAGTATCTTCTTGGTGGTCAGTGGCACTTGCTTTAGCAGAAACACTGTCACCTTCCTACAGCCTCATGGCCATGTTCAGTGCACTGCAAGGAGTTCAGTAATCTCCACCTGAGCAAGAGTCAGTTGAGCAATCTCATGCATTTGCAATTAAACCATAAATGCTTAAATTAATGAAAAAAAATTGGCTGATCCTGTCAATATTTCTGTTTGACAGAAGTGGGAGGAGAAGTTGGAGAGGCTGCCCAGTGTTTTGGGTTCCTGTTGGATGGGAGGACACCTAAAGGTGTGCCTTGCCCTGGTGAAACTCCTACTGCTTGATGATGTCCAAGGTCTTTTGCAACCTGGTTGATTCTGTGATTCTGTGATTCTGTGATTCTGTGATTCTGTGCATGGGTAGGGGCTGAGAGAAGCTGATCTGCTGCCCGTGCTGGCCAGTGCCACGCAGCACTGTCACACAGCCCGTGGCACAGACACATGACAGGGATTGCCCAAACACAGTCAGTGTAAGGAAACACGAGGCTGTTCACTCAACCCAAATTGGAGAACAGTGTCTCCACAGAACACCCAGCCCTCATTTCTTCCATTTCAGACCACTGCTAATCCCCAGCTAACATCAAAAGCACTAGGGCTGGGGGGCACTGATTCTCACTCCAGTGAGAATGGAAAAGTGAGGTAATGTGGGACAGCATTTGACTCAGAGATGAAAATCAGTCCTCATTAAATCTTAATTTACAGTTCACACTGAAAATAGTTTTACTCCAGTGCTTCAGAAACTTTTATTTCACAGAAGTACTGCACTAAATGAGAGATAACAGAGTAAAGGCCACATGCATGCATATGCTTTAGTCCTGTATGCTGAGC
This sequence comes from Melanocharis versteri, assembly GCA_013397845.1. Classification (NCBI taxonomy): domain Eukaryota; kingdom Metazoa; phylum Chordata; class Aves; order Passeriformes; family Melanocharitidae; genus Melanocharis; species Melanocharis versteri. The sequence continues at coordinate 338,467 of VZTG01008972.1, read as the reverse complement.
ACGTCCTCACCCCCAGCACTCTCTCAGACCAGGTAGGCATCAGCCAGCTTTTGGCCACAGCCAAGGAGCACACACACGCTTTCCATTTTATCAGAAAAAATAAAATCAAGAATGCAGCACGCATTTTTCTAACTCTACTGTTTTTTGCTATTTGGTCAACTAATTTCATCCAAACTGCAAAGGGTGGAAATATGAAACAGAGAACTGGCGAATCCCTCAAGTGCCGAAGACCCAGCACTGCTTTCAGAGGAGGCTCCAGGTCAAAGGAGAGATGTCTTCCTGGGGAAGTGGAAAACTGCCAGGAATGAAGAGAGGGACTCAGGATGGGGTTTCTGCAGGTGAAGGGAAGGTTGAGCTGGCCCAGGTGGGACTGCCTGTGTGTCCCTGCGTGTCCCCTGCCCTGGGCAGGAGCGCTGCTGAACCATGGCACAGTGACCCAGGCACGGTGCTGAGCATCCCCCTCCTGCCTCGTGCCCCAGAGAGCTTGAGCCTCCAACAGCAGAGCCAGCCCCACTCCTGCAGGGCACGTCCCGTACTCAGCTGTGTCCCAGGAGAGGGGCACAAAGACAGGAGATGGAAAAGGTAGAAAGAAGAGAAAGGAACCATCAAGATCATCTTTGCCTCTCTACCTGTAGTGATGCAATCCCTAATTTTCACAAACGAGGAAAAACAGCCTCAGCATCTGTCTAAGTATTTGAATTTACCACCATGTTTCCTCCGTGCATTAAAAAAATAGGCAAAATATCCAACAAATTCAACCCACAGTAAATTTAAATATTGAATTGTAATGTTTGCTTGGTTGCTATTTCTTAGTAGCAACCAACGTGTTAATCACTAGTATATAATTAGATGTCATTTTGGAGCAATTCAAAATCAAACAAAATCTCAACATGCTCTGAACATGTTGTGAAAGTTTACATTACAATTAATTTATGATTACCCAAATGTGCATCCAGTGATCTTAAGTCTTCCTTCATACATTACAAAGAAAAAAGACGACTTCTGTTTCCCCACACCTTACTGCCAGAAGGTCCTCAGAAATAAGGCTCTCCTTTAAATAAATGTATTATTTAAATTCTGTTTAAATAGCTGGGAATGAGACAAAGAAATGAGATTAATTTGATAAACTAGCCCCTGTGTATCCTTGGGCCTGTTTCTCTTCTTTTCCTTGGTGTTTTGTTTTTTGTTTGTTTTTTTTTTTGTAGTTGTTTCCATAAACATTTGTTTTTTCTTTGCTGTCTCTTCAGCAGATCAAAAACTACGGTGAACTGGTATTATTACATTTCACACCAACTCACTAGAGCCATGAGTTAATTTCAGCATGTTTTCCTGAAGGTGAAAAGAAGTGCACAGCCTTTTGTCCCAACAGTGAGCCAGTGCCATGAACTGCTGAGTGTTCCCAGACCTGTCAAAAATCAAAGGAACAAGGATGGCTAGCGAGTCATGGGAAATACTGGATGCATTAGTGGATACAGCCAATATGCTGAATTATGGTTGTGTAATAAATGTACAAGCTGTTGTACCAGGACACAGCTACAGTAATCACAGTAAGTAAAGTTTTAAAAGCACTCGCACTCCCATCCTTTTTGGAAACAATGATCGTGTACATAAAAAGGTTAACGAATGGCTACACTTCACTCCTCTGCATCTAAACCAGAGAAAACCTTGCTGCTTCTGCTATACCGGCTGATGTCTGGTCTTGCTCTTTATCTATGTTTCCTATACATCCAAACACAGAACAGGGAGGAGGACTATTTTGGGTGTGAAGTGAGCAAGTTGTTTTATGTTTTAATTGCCCATAATGAGCATGGCAAATGCTGAAAGATGCAAGGAAGAGTCTTGTCCAATAATACAGTTCTTTATTACCTTTGGATCCCATCTTCCTAACTATTTCGAGGATGTTGTTAGCAGAGGAAGGCATATTTTTATTTAACATCTTTATTAATGAGCTAAAGAAAGAAAGAAGTAAACACACTAATTGCATTTGCAAATGACAGTACATTAGTAGCTATTGCAAACATCACCAAAGACAGAAATAACAGAGGAAAATATGGGCAAGAATAAAAAAATTAACCTGGAGAAACACAAATTCAGGTCTGAAAGCAAAATTACTCCACGTTTATGCAAGCAATAGTAGAAAGAAATGCAGAAGCAGTAAAAGTGAGGGGGCTGGGGCAGGAAAGAGCACACAGCTGAGCTCCCTGGGAGTGCAGGTGGGACCCCTTGGGCAGCGGCTGGGAAGGCTGTGGGAGTTTTGAGGGACATCAGCGGGCACCTCGGTGTCCCTCACTAGCAGAGAGCATGAAAAATGACATTTTTGCTTTTTTTAAAAAGTAAGTCATGAACCCCATGCCTTGAGTTTAGAAGTGTGCAAAGAGCAGCAGCTAAGCTGTGGATGCCCAGGACGCTGGGCTGGGGGCAGCTCCCCCATCCTGCCCAGGTGTGGGCAGTGACACAGCCCCAGTGACAAAAGGGTGATAAAGGCTGAGCAGAGCCTGGCTGCTGGCAGAGGTGTGGGCAGGCTGCAGGGCTGTCCTGCTGGCATGAAGGGGATAAAGTGGCTACTCCCAGGTGTGGACCCTACAGAGGTGTCACAGGTACAGTGAATAGCTTCTTGGCAGCACTGCTAAGTGCTTAAACACTGAAATTAAGAGGGAAGAGAGCTATGTGGAGATGGTCTGAAAGAGTCTAGGAGCAACGAGATAAAACTGAGTAAAGGTAAGCTTCCCAAATGTAGCTCTTCCAAACTCTTTAATAAGCTCTCCAGAGAGCTGGTAGATGTGCAGTCCCTCCAGTGACTTAAAATTAGACTGGATACAAGAGGGAGTAGAATGCCTGTGCCTGAAGGAAGAGGGGCAGAACCCCCTGGTACTGGGGGGCTCTGAGCTCCTCCTGAGGCGGCTGCTGCTGCCTGGTGCGGGATGTGCTGTGGGGCCGGGGCTCCTCGCTCACCTGCCTGCCTGGGTTGTGCAACAGGGGTTCTGGTGTTTTGTTGTACAGCTGCTGGGTATTGCTGCTTACTTTCACAGAAGTTACAAACTGTAATTAGTTAAGAGCCAGCTAATGAGTTATAACACAGGCAGTAACCGCAGATGCCTATATACCAATGAACCACAGCGTTACGTGCCATCCTTACCCTGTTAATGACTTAAAAAGAAACGGGGCCTCACCCCCAGCCCCTGGAGCAGGAATAACCTGGTACAGCTCCTTTCCCTGAAACCCTTCCAGGGACTCTCAAATCTCAGCCTTCCCTGTCTCAGTGGCGGTGTAGGGATGCTGTGTGAAGTTTTTAGCAGCTGTGAGAGTGAGCAGGCTTGCTGTCCTGAAGTACTCCGTGCACCTCAGGCTGGGGACAGCGAGTGCTGCTGTGACAGGCCGTGATGGAGCTGTGCATCAGCTCGGCAGCGGAGGCAGCGGAGGCAGCAAGGCCCGTGCCCCTCGATGGCACTGCGTGAGGGGTGACAATAACGCTTCCCGCTGACGCCAGTCACCGCGGTGACTTTTGCTGCAGCGTTACTTGTGCACTGGCAATTGAATTGAAACTGCCACATCGGTTTGCATTAGGCCACTTAGCAGCTGATGCGGTTTCTCACTAGCACAGCAAAGGGAAGGGAGCGTGGCTCTGGTGGAGCCTTCTGAGAAGTCGGGTTTTGAGCTGGGACTGGGGGCACGACTGCGCTCAGCTAAGGAAGTTGTAAGGTGGCTGGTTGGAAAACAATTTTCTTTGAAATGTCAAGTTCAAGAACGTTGCTTTCCCCCACTAAAAAGTGGCAAGGTGGTAGCCTGTGAGTCCTTGGCTGCAGAGCTGTGTCCCTGCAGCTGGAGCAGCTCTGCTGAGCGTCCGTGGTGTCCTGCACCTGTGTCACAGACAGCAGCAGAGGTAGATGGGGATGGGATCATAGAGCTCTCCCTACCTGCACCTGGTTGGGGAAATAAATTGCCATGAGACGGGCGTTTCTCCTCAGTCCAGCACGCTGCCTGTGCAGCGGGGTGTCCCCTGCAGCTCAGGGCACTCAGTTTGGGGCTGGAGCCCAGTTTGTGTCTGGTGATGGCTGCGGTCAGGCCCCAGTTTCCCCCAGTGTGTGCTCTCACCTTGAGGTGGGAGGATCAACATCTCATTACCTATGGCCCTGCTTCTCCAGAGCCTTTCATTTTGTGGGGTTTAATGTAACATCCCCACTCTTTAAAACTGCAATATCTGAAACACTGGTGTGAGCAGCATAAATCCATTTTTGGTTTAGTGAGGTGAATTAGCTAAGCAGCTTTATTTTTTCCAGTTGTAGAATTGTTCTAATGCTTCTTTTGACCAGCCCTGGTTTAAAAAAGACTTCATCTTTAAAAATCCAATTTTACAAACAGTTAGTCTTTAGTGTGGACTGTTGCTTTTTAGTAATTTGGGGGAAAAAATTAATGGCTGATATATTTAATTTTCAGATACAGCTACTGCATATTTAAAGTGTCTTTTTTTATAATTTTATTGTCAACAATATAGGTTGAACACTGCATAGATATTGCTCTTGCAGGCTTGTAAGATTAAAATCATAGTATTTCTGAAGGGGCTGTTAAAGTGTCTGTGGAGCTATCTGCTACTGCATAGCTCTGAACTAATTCAATGACTGTGTGTTTTAAATATCAGTACAACAACTTTTTTTCCAACTAGACGAAAGCTTCAAACCTAATGTTAGTCTTCCTAGTGACCTCAAAAGTGGGGCTGACCATGCTTAGCTTTCATTTTGCTTCTTCCTTTAAATATAGCTAAAGAGCAAAGGCTCTGAATCTGTGTAGTGTAACTTGAAACTAATGGGTAATTAATGTACAGTCAGATCTGTAGTAGCTCCAGGGTATGGGTACCTAGATTTTGCCTTTCTTCCCAGGACCTACTTTTTTTGAATCCTTTTATATCTATATCTCTCACTTACATGGGTTAGTGTGTGTTTAAGCTGTGAATAATAGTTGAATTCATTCCTGCATGGGCAATACCATATTCCTTTAAAGTAGATCATTATTCTATATGGAATAAATACTGTTATCCAGTTGATAGGCTTTCAGGCTAATGAACCAAAGGCGACCATCTAAGAAGCCAGATAACAAGACAAGTTTTTCCACTGGTTTCTTCTGATATATTAATTAATGAAAACCAAGATCCCTCTCTGAGAGGGAAATAAACTTCTGCAGTTCCTGTCTGGTTTTGGGAGTCTCCTGCACTCCTTAACACTCATTAATGTGCATAGGGGAACGAGTCTCCCCGTGAGCTGGATAATGTAGAGGCTCTGCCTGCTCTGGGGGATGTCTGTGTGTGGGAGGGAGCCCCTGGGAGCTGTGCTGGGGAGCAGCCTGTGGGCAGGGGCAGGCAGGAGTCCAGTGCTCCCAAACTCCCCTGGCTCCATCCTGCCTGGCTCTCTGCCAAGGACAGGAGGTAGAAGGCAGAGCGCTCCTGGGCGGGTGAGCCCCTTCCTCAGAGGTGTGTGCTGGGATCACTTGTGAGAGGGAACCTCCCAGCACTGGCCAGTCCCTCCAGCAGCTTTGCAGCCCAGGCTTCATGCCTCTGGATCCAGGAACCTGCCTCTCCCTCATCTGCATTAATAGCATGGTGTAGAGCCCTGCCAGTTCCAAACATTAGACACTCCAAACCTGGTTTAGGAAACGTGAGATTAGGTGGAAAGATAGAAAGTACTTTTCTTCTTTTTTGACCCTTTAGGATATACTGACTGCAAGCTAAAGCTTCCTTGCAACTGTCAGCTGGGTGAATACCCCTCCAAACAAAAGTAGGTCTCTGGCTGGGGCCTTAAGTAGATCAATGCTGGGGGGACAACTGATCCCCAAAGTGTGGTGGCATTTGTTTGGAGACAGAGCAAAGAGCCATCTGTGGCTTACAAGGAGGGAGTGTGTTCTACACGCGTTCTCCAGAATAAATGGCTACCAGAATATGCACAGGGGGAAAGAATTTGCAGCATCTTTTCTGTATATTTTCCCAGTCTGAGGAGTTTTCTGACCTGTGGCAGGCTGCTGCTCTCTTGAAGATCACCTCAATTCCAGGGGGTCTTTGAACCCGAGGCACACTCCAGCAGAAACACCTGAAATACTCTTTGGTGTTGGCATTGCCCTGTAGCTTTCTGCTTTGTGTTGTGAGCTATTCCCTTTGGAGTCCAAGTACTGAGAGTTATTACATCCTTAAAGGCCTGCAGAGTTTGAGGAAAAGTAATTGGTTTGTTGCTCCAAACCTCTTGGTGGAATTATTGAGAAAAAAGCTTTTCAACTTAATTTTCTATCTATATCTGGAGCCGTTGGCATGAATTCAGCCTGCACCATGTACCCAAAAGCTTTGTGGATGTGTGCAACTGAGTATTACTAGAACATATCTAGTTGGGATAGCCAGCAGGACTCTTTGCACGGTGCGAGACTTTTCCACTCTGCAGAACGGCTGTTTTACACACTACATGGCAAGTCTGTTTTTCATCTTTACTAGTTAAGTTGTTCAATTACAGCTTTATGTTAATGCAAAAGATAATTAATGCTGTAAGTTAACTACACATAGTGCTTTCCAAGAACAAAAGGAACTAAATCCCAAACCATATCTTCCTCTCCTGTTCTGGCTTGGTGTAATTCCTTGTTTATTAAGCTACAGAAGCCTGCTTGTTTCATGTTAAAAAACTCCCAGGTTCATCAGCTGTAGTGTTGGGAGCCACTGAGACATCTTAAAGTTTCCATCTACCTCTAAGGTCAAATGTGCTGTTTGAGCAGATTAAAGCCTGAGGCCCTGGAAAGAAAGGCCAGGGGTTTGTTTCTGATGGTTTTGCACAGGCTGTCTGCTGCAATCAAGTGCCACCATCTCCCAAAGTCCTCTGGCTCACACACCAAGCAGAGCAGGTGCTCTGCAGTGACAGGACAGATGGGGTGAGTGTCACTGTGATGTGGCTTTTCTGATGAGTCATTGCAGAGGACTTCTTGGAGACAGAATATGTAATAACTAATAGGTGAATGGTGTGTGTTAAATGGTCCTTTTTTCCAAAGTTTCATCACTCCAGTAGGAAGGTCTAAAGTATGATGCTCAAACAGCCTTAATGGTCTCAGTCTAATTTTCTCCATCGTCTCACCAAGTCAGATGGATTTCAACCTTTTCTCTTGCCTTGACAGTTACAAGCACCTGATTTGTTCTGTGTGGGGCTTCTAATGGTTCGCTTGTGTCCTCCTCAGTGGGCAGGAGGAAAACCATGATGGGTGCCTCAGTCCTGCATTGTCCCCAAGCACCATCTGGGAGCAGAGGGGGCAGCTGGGCCATGAAACATTCCTAAATGATGCTGCTTAGCCCAAGCAGGGGAAACCTAAAATCTGTTTTAAACATTCCTTGAAGTTCTGAAATATCACTTCTCTTGTTTAAGAGCTTTCCCAACTGCTTCAGACCTTTCCTTCTCATGCTTCTCTTCTCACCAACATGAATTTCAGATGGTTTTATCTATCTATGCCACAGATTCAGTTTTCCAAGTTTTTGTGCTAAATGGCTTGGCAACTCTGGTCTTCGAATAACTGCCTTGGAAAGGTGGAATCGTATGGACCTCCCAAGTCCATCCCTCTTACTGAAATTTAACACTGAAAAAACCAGTTCATGATTTTATCCAGTGAATTATGTCTGCTAAGATCTGTACTTACAGTTCTAGGTAGAGGAGATCAAGCAAGTCCAGGTTAAATATGCCCCTCATGCTGACAGAACCTCTCTGGACCTTTGCCAGGCCATCATCAAAGGGAAGATTACTCCTTTGGGCTCTAAACCAGCCTGCTTTTCCAGTGAGTCTTATTGATTGAGAGTGGAGCAGGACTGAGCTCTACAGCTGCAGAGCTGATGGTTGCATTTGATGTTATTGACAAAAAATTTGAGTAAATGAAAGACAATGTAGATACTTTGGTAAAACCTGGTTGGCCTTTTCCGGATCCTTTCCTGGATTTCTTTCATTAGACCTGGGTGAAGGTTTCTCAAGAAATGGTGATTTCTAGTTATTTTTCAATGTTCTTCAGTTGTTGAATGTAATCAATTTTTTAAGAAGTGAAAAATATGTGAGGAGCTTAGTACCTAAGAAATCACTGATCCATTAGTCCAGATACTGCAACTTGAAGCAACATGCAACTTTCTGCTTCTGTCTTCCATTAAATATGGCCAAATTGTATTAGATCATCCATAATTAGGCCAATTTTTCCTAATCTTTGTTGAAATGGGTTCAATCTGGTTTACAAATGAACACTGGGGGAGGTTCTTTCTTTTTTCTCTCCCCTCCATGAACTGCAAGCTTTTCACTGGCCGGCAATACATGAATCGATTCAGTAGTAATGTATCGCACATGCTTCATATTTAGGTAGTTTTAGCCTTAAATTATTATCTCCAGGCTTTCTGCTCTTCCCTGCATAGCATGTGTGTGGTGTAAGTGTTTCTGTGTGGTATTGCAGACAGTAGAACTTTCTGCTGTCCTTGTGAACTTCTGCTGTAAGGTCCTCAGGACCTGAGGGCTGCTTAATGCACCCAGGTTTAAGGCTAATTATTAGTGCTCAACAGGAGCTACCCAGTAACTACAGCTTTTGTTACACCCAGGCAGCTGAGCAAGGCCCTGACATGCACTGATCAGGTTACAAACTCCACCTAACACCAGCACTTTTCCTGAAGTAGATATTCTTCCTCACACCTAAATATGCTCCTACAGAACACTTGTCAGGTCACTCTAGATGCTGAATGCTTTCAGCAGTGACACAGATCTCTTCTGATGCCACTCTTCAATCACTCTTAATTACTACTCAGAGTCTAATTTCAAGGTCTCCTTAGGTGTTGGTATTAGCTAATATTCAGTAAGTAAGGCAAAAAATAACACTGTCGGTCTCATTTGCCTTTCAAGTTAGTATCTCTCTTTTCCCCACAGAACACAGTAGGGCTAAAACCTTCTTGTTTAGCTAGGGGCAAAACACACCCTGCAAAAGCTGAGAAATAATCTAATTTTTTCAATGAAAGTCAGTGCCAGTCAAAGAAGCTTTTACATACTTACAGTTAGAGTACACCAAAAATGTACAAATATTGGTAACCCCAGTTTATCATGTGCAAGATTCTAAAAGAAAACCAAATTAAGGGAGGATGCTCACGAAGTCTTTGAAATAATGAAGAAACAGCAAATGCTGCTTCATTTTTATGTTCTGAAGTCACTGAAAATGAGGAAATTGTTGTCGCTTTCATTGGATGACTTTCTTGGGTTTTAACACATTAATATTTATGCTGCTCAATTGTCTATGTTATAAATAGCCTCTCAGAAATCTCTGTGGGTCCCTTTTTAGTTTAGATATTTAAAACATAAGTAGCCTGAAAGCAGCTAAATATTAGTGTTACATGCAACTTCATCAAAAGACAGAAAGAAGGTGCTCAAGCACTGGATCTTCTCTTCCTCCCAGGAAAGAGTTAACACAAAGAAATAAAATCAGATATGTGTAGCCTCCAGACGTCCATTAAAGTGCAGAATGCTGTTTTCTATCACAGATTATATGCCAGATGTTCAAACTATCTCTAATCATTGCAGATGTAATGGAGTAGAATGTTGCAGTTTGTGAGTTTACTGGCATTAATTCTGTATACTGCACAAGGGAAAAGATTTTAAATATATAATTATATCTCATTAATACTCAGGTTTTATTTCCTTTCAATGGAACAGGACTTATTAAAGCAACCATTTACCGCATGTTTTCTTTTAGTGTTTGGCCCCAGCATAATCCTGTGTGCATTGTACGTGTAAATATGCACTAACCTGAGTATATGGAAACACACACTACTGTATATATTTCCACTGGTATAACCCCCCACTTTTTATATGCGTGAGATGTTTTTACCATGTAAATTGACAAGGAAAAAGGATCTTACTTATACAGTACTGGTCTAACCACGTGCTACCTTACTTGTTAATGAAGAACTGTAAAAAAATGCATATTTTAATGATATTTATGCAGTTATGCCATGAGAAAACTGTGCAGTTATGTGAAACGTGTTAGGCAACTTTCTTGCCCTCTGTCTGCTCCAGTGGTGCCCCAGTACCAAAGGCAGCAGTGACAGTGGGGAGAGTGACTCGCTGAGGATGTTCCTTGCTGTTGTTCAGTTTGCCAAGCACGGAAGAGCTCGTCCTGCTCTGCCTCCTCCCTTGCCCCTAAACGCACCCTGTGGGAAGGGACACTCCTGCTTTTTCATACTTCCTTTCTTCTGTCCTCCTTTGTATCCTTCGGGCTCAGCTTCCATCAAACAGTGTCCGCAGGGCACAGCACTTCCTTTGTCCTGCATCCTCTGCTGGAGCTGCCTATCCAGTGCAGAGTTCAACCACATCTGAGAGTCTTTTTACATCCTACATCTATTGAAAACGCTGCAAAAGTGTTCATCACTCTCAGTGAGCTGTGGACTTTGCTGGCCTCTGAAGACAGAGGCAAAGCTGTGAGGGTGAACTTCATGAGGAAGTCCCTACATCTGCTTTTAGACACAGAATCTCGATTACAATTTCCCCGGGAGCCATCCCTACTTTAGGTGATAATTTTTGCCTTCCAGTTTCACCATGGCCTCAACGTATGTAAAAAGTACCCCTTGTACCAAATGTGGGTCCTCTCTGGGGGCTGTTTCTGCTCTGCTGTCATTGTACCCAGCAGCTCCACAAGCACTGACCTTCCTTTCCCAGCCCCACGGAGAGAGCAGTAGGAATCACGATCCAGTTTTCTTGCTGGAGACCAGGAGCCAGTGAGGCCATGAGTGACTTTCCAGAGTCCCTGCCTGGGTCTGGTGCACAGGGTGGGAAACCTGGGTGTTGGGGCTCAGGTGCCTGCTCCTCCCACAGCTGCCTGGCAGCCTGTGTCTTGCTGAGGCATTAAGAAAGATTTGAGTAGACCAATGTGGTTAAATAAACTTGCTTGAAATATTTCTCAATTCATAAGAATTCAGACCAAAGGTTTTGTTCTGAAATACCATGTGCCTTAATGTGCTGGGGAGCCTCAGTGCTGAGCTGCAGTATTTGGGTAAACACTTTTAGTGTTTTGGTGTTTTCTGTATGCTGGACATGGGCAAATGGTTCAGGCAACTACTCCTGTGGCTTAAAGTTGTTGAGGCACACACTGCTGAAGGACATGGGCATTTTGGCCAAGACCTGCAGGGAAAATCTTAGACATGCACATAGCATGTGTATAATTGTACCACATCTCACTGTAAAAGCCAATAAAAAGAATCCTGCAAATACCTTCCTTTCTCTCGCAATTTATTGATTATCTTGCCTTTTCAAACATCAAATAAGTTCCTAACTATTTCCTTGAGAAGTAAGCAGCTCTCATAAGGTGTGATTTAGGCTCTGGAGTTGGCTGAGCACTGCATGGATGCAGAGGCTGGCTGTCGTGGAACTTGCTGCTGGCCTCTGCAGCTGTCTCATCACACTGATTGCTTTCACTGGGAAAGGAATATCTTAAGCTCCATAATGTAGTTTCAGGCAAAGGGTACTGGGTAAAGTTCAGGTGTATTTAGAGAAACATATATGTATGCTGGCACTACAGTGATGATATTTTAACATGATTTGTGTATGATGTGCTTGATTAAAAAGAAAAACTGGCAATTTGCTCTATTCAGTTGCATATGGGTACTGTTTTTAAACATAAGTGTCCAGGTGCACAGAAACTGAACAGGCTTTGGAAAGCCACCAGGTTTCATCCAGACACTTCAACTTGAAAGAGGACCTTTTCAAGCACCCGATAATTTAGGTAATATTAATTGTGTAGTTACATACTCTATAAAAGAAGTAACAGTACATGAGCCCAGTGTAAAATGGAGATTCTCTTCAAGATTATTTTTATCTGTATTTAATTTTTTATGTTTTGAGACGTGCTAATGCAATGCTTTTACACTAAGTCCCGTTTCTATGAATTTTCATGCTATGTGCATCATATCATACACTGTATCTAATAAAGTAATTAACAGATGAGATACCACAAGAGCCCATCCAGTGAATTTAATGAGTTAAATAGTTAAAACATAGAAAATGTGACAGCTTGAGCATGGTTCCATATGGTCCAGAGATGCAGAGCATCAACTGAAATCTCTCTTTTTAGTGGTGCACAAGGATTAAGTCAACCAGGTAATTTGCTTCAAGAGTCAACAACACTCCTTGTCAAAAAAAATAAGCCAACAACCAACACCAACACAAAACCAACCTGGCTAACAATCTCAAGAACAAGGAGGTCAGGGATGTTCTCCTGGTGAAGACCTGCAATGGCTGATAAGAAGTTAGGGCAATTTTAAAATCAAAGCAATATTTCCTGGAATAATGAAAATCTTTCCTACTTTATTTAAAGGGATGTTTCGTGGGTGTCTACAAATAACAGATCCCTTCCTCACATGCCAGCTCTTCAGAAACAAGGCAAAGATGCGACGCAGCAGAAAAGGTCTCACCATATCAGCACACAGGATGATGGACTGCCCCTCCAAGTGACACTTTCATTATCAGTAAATTTATGTTCCTATTTCAGTCTGTAATAATGACCATTCACAGCAAAAGCATGGTGGCTGTTAATGGACAGGAGTGGGGATAAAAATTCATTAATTAATGTGGAATTGAAGCATTTCCTCCACACACTTTGAGCAGCCAAGTATTTCACAGCAGATCTTGGCACCCGAGTGCAGGTATAATAATTATACACAATTTTCAGTGATTAAAAGGTTGTAAAGTAATTTTAGATACATCTCAAAATTATTTATCTTATAAATGAGGATAGAGTGAATATGAGCTGAATCATAAGTACCACTGTTCAGAGCTGAGCTGAAGAGCTTGCAGGGGGAGATTCCTGCTCCTCAGCAGTGATGTCTCAGTGCACCTCCGTGGTGCTTATCTACTCATCATTTCTGCCTTTCCTCCTCTGAAAAGGCAGGTGACTGAATAGTATGATTTTCAAACATCTGTAACGCCTTTTATGTAACAGTAATTTGGGCAGGATGTTCTGGTTCTAACAGTGTGGTGGCCACAGCGATAACCAGCACACAATTGTCTGCTGTTGTGGTGAGGATTGCAATCTTACATGGCACTTTGTCATTCTTCTCATCAGATTGTGTTTTATTCTATTTATGGGCTGTTTTTCAGCTCCTCTTTCTTACCTTGCCACCTAAAAAAAAGTTACCACACTGAATCAGACGGGCAGCCCAGCTGCCTGCCACTCATGAGACCACTGCCTCCAATGTAACTGAGGGTTAACCTCTCCAGAAAGAAGCTTCCACTTTGTTTTGTCACCATGATTTAGGCAGGGAGATCCCAGGGAGGATGCCAAGGTGGGGTATAAATGCATATCTGGAAATAATCCTCTGGGTTTAGTCCTTGTGGAACTTTTATCTTTCTTCTGGATGATGTGGGCTACAAAATTGTTCCTTAACCTTTAGAGATAGACAACAAAAATAGGTCTCTCATAGTCCCTGGGCTCTGATCTAAATTATTTCAGCATGGCACCACAGGCTATGTTAGACATCAAAGGCAGAATGGCTTCATTTCAGTATTAAAGTCGAGGAATTTATGGAAAGACCGAGTAGTCTCCAGAGGTAACCTGAAAGAAGATGGTATTCTAAACTTATTGGGGAGTTGGAAATGTCCTGTCTGCACCTGGTAGTCCTAAAGTTCAGGAGCAGACAGTATGTCCAGTCTGCTTCCTCATGGGTTCTCACTTAGCTTTCGAGTGGGAGAGTGAGACCAAGGGATTCATTAATGAACTCAAGAAGCAAGTGGACACTGTTAAGGGGGAAGGGGAAAAACCTTTCATTTGGGATCAGCTGTAAAAATAGCCAGCTCTAAAACACATTTTCCTAAACAGGAATATGCAATCTCTCTGAATTTTAAATGCAGACAAAGCTTTTAGTGCCAATTATTCTCCTTGTGTCTGATAAAACCAACTAGCCTTGACTTTTTTAGCTTAGCATGATTATACGACGAACCAAAAAAAAATATGTGATATTGATCAAAATGTAACAAGGTAGTAGGTGTGTTACATCCCTTCAGTCTAAGGTGTTTTCCACTCAGTGGAAATGTAATGTTTTTTGGGAATTTCTCCTGGTGTGACTGAGCTAGTAATAGTACAAAAGAGGTGGGGGTCATAAAGCTGCTGCTCACTTGGTGACCTAGAGCACTTATTTCTGTCACCTTAGTAGGCTCAGGTCACTTCTGAGCCAAACAAGCTAGCAGCTGGATGTGTCAAAAATATAAAATGAGGCTTAGGAAGGAAGAAAACAGTTCCAAAATGCATTGCATCCAGCCAAAATGTAGTGTTTCTCCCCTAAGACCTGATGATCGCTGTGAATAGAAGAGGAGGTTGAATTTGGGGGGGTGTTGCATTGATCTCTCCAAAACCCCACGTATCTTAACGTAAAGCTACCGAGAAAAACCTTAGCCAGACTCTGCAGAAAGCTTCATGATGTCAAGAGGAATGGAGCTCCTGGCCAGAGCTCAAGGGAACATTGTAGGTCTCAGATCTGGTAGTAATGTCTATCAAGCATATGTTTTAGCAATTTTTTTCTATTATTTCTAGAAATTAGAGACAGAATTATGATATTTAATGACTAATAATTGTTCATAACATTAGCTGTCTTTTTTTTTTAAAGGATATTTACTTCCCTCCACATTTTTTTTTTTTGGCAGAAAATTCAGAAGACTGAGTTCCATTTGTAATAATGTAAAAAAATAAACCACAAGAAGTGAGATGCAGGATTTACTTACTTGGAAGTGGAAGATAGCTGTTCCACATTGCAAAGATATAAATTAAAAGGGCATCTGAGCTCCCCAAAATCATCTATTCGTATCAACAAAGTGAATATTAATGAAAAACAAAATTGAGTTCTTCCTGTGTTTGATTTTCATCGCAGTACCCAGGTAATAAAAATGGCCATAGAAATTGAATCCATCAGTCATTAAAATAACTTTGGCTTCTTCTCTGTAGCAGACAAGTACCAGTGCTGCCTGCACAGGCACAAGACTGTTATGTGGAGTCTATTTGGACACTTTATACCATGTAATGGAAAGGGAGGCAAAACCATCCAACTTCTGCTGTCCCCATAACATAATCCAATGCTGGTGAGGAAATGTGCTTGTTCCAGAAAGAACATTAGCACAGATCAGTCAGCCCTCCTACCCTGGCTGTCTCTGCTTCGTGTGTCTGTGCAGTGGGGTTGTGCCCTAGAAGTTAATTGGATCACTTCATTCCTGAGACAAGACCAATAGCCACACAAGGACTTAGGCATTTGAAAGAGGATGTAGGCGTGTATGTCAAAATGGAACTCTACAAAGCTCCAGTTCAGCCTGTTGGAAAGGGGGGATATTGCCTGTTTGGCCATGAGAACATTGTCTGGAGAAATTAGAGGTGATGCGTTCAGATGGTTGGGAACTGATCCCAGGTATCTGAAACAATCATCCTTCATACTTTCTGGGTATCTCATTTTGTGCATTTATCACTCATTTTCAGGCCGTGTTCTCTGAGAGGCAGATAAACTTGTAACTTACGTGAAAATTCCCTTTTCCTGCTTTACTTTCTGCATTGATGATATGAAACAGAAGCAGTGGAGCAAATTTTAAAAAAAGCCTGGTATAATCAAGGTAAAATAGAGATGTCATTTGGGGAGATGCCTCACTCATGCTGGTGTTAAATTCCAGATCACCCTATTACCAAAAGCACACAGGGCAAGTGCTCAGCTTGTACCAAGTTAGGGGCAGTTATTTCAGCAGAGGTGACTCAGTAGTAACTGGGAATCTTTGTTTCTCCAGAAGGGTCTGACTGATCTTATGTTTAGCCCAAATTCTGCAAGACATTGAAGTTCTTCAGTAGCAAGAACTTACAGGGACACTTGGCCTCTTAAAAACCCATTTTGTCCCACCTGTGTTTGTAGGTCTCACCTGCAGCTGCTGTAACCTATGACACTGAGCTAAACCCATTATTTCCCTTTTTTTGGCTTATTTACATGTAGCAGCTTTCTGCTTATATGCAGTGTCACTGCTTTTCCCCTAGTTGTCTGGATCATATGACTGCTTAATTAAGCATGTGCTTAATTTTGTATAACTTACTTATTCAGGAAAGTTTCTCACTTGATTAAAATTAAGCATATGAATGTTGCATATCTGGGGTTCTAATTAGTTTTCTTGGCTGCTTGGAGGTTTTTTTTTTTTATAAACCATGAAGGAAGCAAATAAAGACAAAGGAAAACTACACCTTCAGAGGTACTTTGGGGCTTAGCAATGGCACCTGGCATGGTTTTTACTTCATTGTGATTAACAAATCAAGTCAAAGCTTCCTTTAAGACTGCTTAAGGATTTAAAAGCTCCAGGGCAGAATGAGGTAACTGCTTCAAGCTTTGATTTAAGGATTTAGAGCCCAATGCAAATCCTATTGGAGTCAATGGAAATCATTTAAGGGATTTTGCTGGGCTTTGGATCAGGCCCTCATGGCAAATGAGAGCCTTAACCACGTTAAAGAGTTAATGTCCTTAGAGCTGTTCTGGACCCAAAGTGGTTTAAGACCTTACGGTGTGTTTTCAGGTATGGTGGTGTAATTCAGAGGAGCTAAACTCTTGCTTTAAATGTGCTGTTCCATGCTGGTAGCCCTTGCAGGACAAAACCTTGGGGACATCTTTCAGGGTGGCTTTAACTCATTCGTTTTGATGGAGTGAGGTCTGTGTGCAGCAAAGTCTCTGTCCCGCGTGTCTGAGCCTCATCACCCACGGCTGGGCAGCTGGGGCCATGATTTTTAGATGCTTTCACGGCCCCTGCTGGGGCAGGTAGTGTGGGAGGATATGTTAATGTGAGTGTGAAATTGCATACACACACAGCCTGCAGGGAAAAAAGCATCAAAAACCTTATAAATAAAAGCTGATTCAGTTTTCTGGCCACCTTTGCCGTGGTGATGAGCAGCTCCTCCTTTGGGGACAGGGAGGCTGAGGCTTTATGGACCGGACATTGTCCCTGGTTTCTGCTGTTGCGACTTTTCCCTCCAGCTGCCATCAGGCTTGAGCCCTGATTTTTGTCAGCAGGTCCTTGTTGGGAAGGCTGACACTCCCTTTCCTCTGGTACGGATCAGTGTAGACAAATTTCAACTCACTGACTTTGCTATCCCACCACTGAAAAATTACCATATTCTCCTGATTTAATCTGATATCCTTGCAGTCTGCATCTAGTCACAAACTAAATCATGTTTTGTGTTCTCAAGGATCGGCACAGAATACAAGAGGACCCTTTTACAGCCTTTGATTACATGCTATTTCTCCCTGCCTGGGTAATTGTTGAGGAGTGAGTCAGAAAGATGTTCTGATTAATTAGATATGGTATTTTAGGATGCTTCACCCTGGGAAAGTATGGACTAGAATCCAGATTTCCCACTAATCTGCCTTAAATACTCTGACCCTATCCTGAACTTCGCACTTGCTCTATGAGTG
Source organism: Melanocharis versteri (assembly GCA_013397845.1). NCBI lineage: Eukaryota > Metazoa > Chordata > Aves > Passeriformes > Melanocharitidae > Melanocharis > Melanocharis versteri. The sequence continues at coordinate 321,033 of VZTG01008972.1, read as the reverse complement.
TTTGTTTATGCTGGAATTTGCTATAGGAGGCCTTATTAACTAGTGGTCAAGATTTTATTTTTAAATGGATCGTTAACTTGTTACATACTCAAGGAGAGTGTTGATGCATCTCTGCGTAGGAATCCTTTCCTCCCATCCCTGCACCCTCCCTGTGTGCCCATAATGTGAACCTGTTTAGAGACCTTATAGATTTCCTTTCATTCACGAGAAAATAATGAAAAAAATGAAGCAGAGAAAAAGCAAAACAGGGAAGTAGCAGCAGTAGAAGTGGAAACACATTCTTTAATCATGGTAATGGAGCAGATGCTTCAATAGCAACAGCAGCAGGTCCAGTGAGTGCTGCATCTCCTTCTTTCATCCCCCTCTAACCAGAGCTGCTAGCAACATGCCATCTTTCCTTCTCAGGATTTTGCTTCCAGTAGCATCTGCTGTGCCTCTTTCTCCTACATGCTGCGACATATGTAGCTGCATCACAAGAAGCAGCCAAGTCATACACTAAGGTAATTTCTATTAATGATTTGTACTTGCTTAGTGGATAAAATCCCAATTTGTAGCCCTGATTCATCACAGCTGCTTTGTGCTACTCGTGTGAGCAGAGGAAGTGCTAGGAGAGCAGACGGATGATTACTGGATAGCCCAGGACTGACAGCAGAGCAGGAGTGCTTGGACTGAGGGAAATCACTTCAGTGAGGGTAATAAGATGATCCTAACTTTATGTTTGTTGTAAGAGATGGTGGCTGCTGGATTTCCACATGAAATTCTTCTCTATTCTCACTGGCTTTGTTGGCAGAATCAATTCATAGAAATTTCCAATCCGATTTCCAGAAACGCAGGTTTGCGTATTTGAGCTTATAAAAGAGAAAAGTTTGGGGAGGGAGAAACTCTCACCTGTGGTGGTATATGGAAAGTGAACCGACTCTCAGAGCTGTACTCCTGTATCCATCACAACTTTGCCTCTAGAATAACCCAAAGCCTGGCTGTGGTGGAGCCCATGTTTTGTCATCTCCTGAGCTGGTGTATTTCAGTCTGAAGGCTGAAGTCTCAACATTCTCTCTTGTGCCGCTACAAGCGGGTGTGTTTGCCCACCTTCTGTTCCATGGATGACAAATGTGGGAACACGGATGCAGCGCTCAGCACCTCCTGAGAGCCCTGTGTTGGTGTCCCTTGGATTCAGGGCAGCTGGAGCCTCCCAGGGAGCTCGCAGGATCCGGCCCACCAAGAACACAGTGTTTGAGCTAATATGCAAATTCTAGGTAGTGCAAACACCAACACAGTCAATTACACACAGCAAAAACATACACAACAGCCAGGAAGCCATATGATAGATATCATGTTGTGACTATGTTGTGGGACTTTCATCTTTATTGGCAAACATTTCAGGCAGCAGTTCAGATTTACATAGAATCACATATGTGCTTAAGAAAGCATTTTATCTCCCCCTTCCTTTACCGAGCTGCAGTTACCAATACCCTGCTACCAGTAAGTAATTAAGATATTTCAGAGCTCTTCAGCTAATCACTCAAAATGTCAGTATCCTTTCCAACCCTCATCTAAATTTCTTCAAGTTTTAAAACCAGACTGGAAATTTTAGGCAAAGTAGAAATGCTGCTTCTTCCTAAGTGGATTTGTCTTTTTTATTTATGATGTTTTGTTGTTCTTGCAAAAGCCCAAAAGAAAGTGTGCAGAAGGAAACCTTATTGTATTAAAAGAAGCTTCCCAGAAATAACATTTTTATTTGGAAAGTTATGAAAAGAAACAGACTTATTGTTAGTGTGTTGTACTTAAAAAAATTCTGGTTTGATTATTGTCATGTAAGAGGTTTGTAACTTAGATCACATTTCTCCAGCTTTTTTTACTTCCTTAGTTATAATACCTTAAAATGTTATTTATATAAACTTTCAAATAACTTTTCTGAATTTGGGTCTAAAGGGGGTTCAGTGGCTGTTGAAAGTCATGTTCTTAATGATAGTCTTAAATAGAATGAGTATTATGTACTCTAGGAATAATTTAAGTTCTCTAGCAAAAACAGTAATATATTTTAAATTGCTGCTTACACCTCTATTCATGACAGACCATATATTCCAAGTATCAGCTAATTTTTCATTTTTCTCTCCATTGTTCAGTTTGGTCATTTTAAATGAAAACATTCATAAGCGCTCTTCTTGCTGAGATACTCAGCACCTAAAGAATTTGGAGTAACAGAAATCCTAATGTTGTACAGAGATTTTATAAGGAAAGTTTTCCCAAATAGCACATATATCACTTAGAAAACTTCCATAAGATTCTTTCCAAATGAGCGGTATTTAAGTATTTTTACAAAGAGCAATCAAAGCATGTAGCACTTGAATTTGTTACATTAAAGCTCCCTGATTGTGCAATAATAAAAGATGAATGTGGATTTATATTGTATGCAAATTAATTAATCTTTTCATAGGATTGCTCAATAAAAAACCTGGGGTAGAATCACAATGGTTATCTGCTAGTACTGAAAGGCAAACAACAGAAGAGTTCATTAAACATCCACGTGCAGGCATATTGTATACAGCAAATTTTCTCAATTTTAATATAAAATATGTACAGTATCTGTAGTAGTTGCAAAAATTACTCAAGACCTTTAGTTGCAAGGCATGGGTTAGGACTGTCACTGCAGCCCTTCTGGATGGCATGCTCTGAAGTGCCTTTTTGCAGAGTCCTTGCAGCAGCAGATGTTGGGGAATGCAGCACTGTCAGCTTCTGTTTTGCGATGCTGTGTCTTGGAGGATGATGAGCCCATTCCTAGTGTGACATTTGGGGCAAATATGTAAAAGATCTTGTCCTAAAGGTTCAAGAGAAACTGATGTCTACCATTTCAACATCTGGAAGTGTGGTGAAAAACATGTTGTGAATAAAGACGACAGCCTGGTGGAAGTGCAAACCTCAGGCACAGAAAGAGTTACCATGCCAAAATGGGCATATTTTAATAGCAAGGATCATTAGCAGCAAATGTTCTTAGCAAAATGGTTTGTTGCAAATAGAGGGCGCTGGGGCTCCTCAGGTGTCCTTAAATGTGAATTAGATTGTGTTTGCAAACTTTTTTTCTGGTTCATTGTACTGATCAGAGAGCAGTGGATCCGGAGAGGAACATAGATTTCTGCATATGATTAAGATGTAGTAGCTGAGAGAGTTAGACCGGGGTTAAAACAGAGGCATTCGCATTTACACAATTAAGTGATTTTGGTCAGCCATCTCTCAGTTCAGTAAGTCACTTAACAGTGTTTTTGAATGTTTGCCTGAACAGGATGCAAGTGGTTATATCCATCAGCCATTGTGTGAATTCAGCCCATATCCCTCAGAGCCAATTTCAGGCATGCTGTGAATGCCTCCAACAGGAGCTACCACTTTCCAGAGGGTTCCCACCTTGTACAGAGGTGACTTGCTCTCCGTCTGGACTGTCTGGGTGCTGCTGCAACAGAATTGTATAATAATCCTCTACCAATAACTGCCTCTAATTGTGCAAAATACGCAGGGATAAATTTGGCAACAGAAACTGTATGATATGGGTTTCTGAGATCAGCAACAGAGAACTGTCTGAAAAAGGCAGTTTTGTCTCTTACCCTGCCTTTTCAAGACCTCTCTTTCAAAGGTTTTCCTGCTATCCTCTTCTGCACTGGTAAAAATAATGTTTGCGGATGTGGTTAATTGGTTAAAAGGTGAAGTACAATCAGTCCTGGTGGCCATTTGGGTCTCAGAAACATCCCCTGCTCCTCTAGTTCTCCATTCAGAAAAAAAAAGAAATATTGAACTTCAGACGTCTCCAAAGCTTCAGCGATTTTTCTTTCTTAACCAATTCTATTTTGTTTCACTTTATTAATGTCAAAATTGAAGTTGCAATTAATGTCTTTTTCTGAGAATACTTGGAGCTGATGACTCAGAGCTTTGAACCCCAGGGTATTGCTGTTCTTTGGCACTGGGCTGGCTGAGCCCCACTCACCTTCCAGCAGCAGAGTGAGGAAGAGGGGTTGGGTGTGTTTATGGCAGGGCTGGCTCATGTCTGACGTGAAAGAAACAAAAGCAGGCAGGGACTCTCTGCCCTCAGCAATGAACACCTGGCCATGGAGTTGAGGTGATACCCTAACAGGCCAGGGAAAATAATAGAATAACCCAGACTTTTCCCCAGTTAATTGCTTATTGTGATCATCTATTGAAAGTATTACAGGAAGTTTTCTATAGTGATCTACTTTTGTTTTCTTACTTGCTTATTTAAAAGTAGTAAATTCATACTCGTTCACATAGCACAATGCTTTTTTGTCATAAAATAAATAACTCAGCAAAATATCAGCATTACAAAGTGATATTATTTTTCCTTTGAAGGTTCACTTTACACAGAATGTCATACTAGAGACAGTGCTGCTTTCAGATGCTGAGTATTTTTTTTCCTTTCCCCCCACACTTTTCATTCCTTTTTGGCTAACGTTAATGGAAGTGCATATTGATGCCTCTATTACAGGTCATTTTGTATTTATCTGCCAACCTGTTTACTCCTCCAGTGACACCAGAGGCCCCGGTAGAGGTGTTTACAGTAATGAATGGCCTGGAGGAGGTGACCTGCACACCATCCCTCACCAAACGTAAGACCACAAACTTGCAGGCTTGAGCAAGGATTAAATGTGTGGGATCTTTGCCTTCCCCTGGGCAGTGTTTGGCCATTGGGTCTTGCTAGGAAAAGGCTCAATGTGGGAATCTGTCCTACCTATAAAATTGTGCAAAGCACACCCCTCCAAGGCACGGCACCAGTGGTGAGTCTCTGGCGTGGTTTGCTGTGGTCTTTTTTTAAGCAGGGAGCACTGGGGCCTGCAGGACAGCAGGACAGCTCCAGCCCATTTAAATTAATCACTTGCCAGGAAAATACAGCTTACTGCTACAAGACAAATTCACTTGCTGCAAACCCTTCGTGTTTGACAGGAAAAGTGTGCTTCTCTTTAGGGCTCTAAACAATGAGTTGAGAAGCCTTTATAATTAACACTTTATTAAAAGATTCTAGATAAGGAGAAAAGCCATTGTCAGAGTGCACGCCGTGTCCTCGGCCGGCGTCTGGCTACATGTACATCATTTCCTCATACAAATCCTCAACCTGAAAAAGATCTGTTTAACCCATCGATTCCTTGTGTGACATCCTATGTGCTTTACTACACCTGCATTGCTTTAAGAGCATTACGTGCAGATCTTTTGTAGTTTTAATCCTAATTCTGCAAAAGGCTCACCCGTGGGAGAAGTGGGAGCCTAGCCTGTGTCCTGAGTGGAGAATAATACCTAGGGGATGTGTGGGTAGTATAGATTTTTGGAAACAACAATCAATTTAAAATAATCTTGGTCCCACGAGTGACCTCTAAAGCACTATTTATAGGAAATGTTTTAAAAATAAAGTGCTTTTTTTAAAAAAAAAAAAAATTTCACATTATTTAAAATCTTATTCCATCTCCATTTGGCAGAGAACTGGATAGAAGGAGCTTTTCCAAGTTTCTGAGGTTGTGAAAACTGTGTATATAGGGAAGCAGATAGAAAACAACATGCACATGTGACTCTCAGTAGTGTTTTGGACAGTGTTCCCCATCGAAGACGTACAAGACACAAGTGGTCATAGAGGATTCTGCTTGTGGAAAGTCCCCCCACGCTCTTGTATCCCTATGGGGGAGCAATCCTAGTCATTCATCCTGAACAACTGGCTTCTGCAGCAAATAAACATATTTACATAGTGAGAGCTGAAGCCACCACATCAAAGACCCAGCTGAGGTCAGGTGCCTGTTCATTTCAGAAAGGTATGGTGGATGCTGTCACTGAGGCTGTGAACACTTTACATCTATAAAACATCAGTTATAAAAGCACAGAGCTTTTATAAAGCTTTCAATTTAAAGGCTAGTAGCAGATCCCTCACTTGCTGATAATCTCCCTCCCCCACAGGCAGGCTCACACACATCCTCCTGCAGGTCAATCAACACTCAGGCAGGCAGGCAGCACTCCTGCTCTGTCTCCAGCTTTGTACACCAAAGCCTCAGCAGCACAAAGCTGGGCTCCTCAGGGTCAAGGGCCAAGATTTTTTCTCCTCATCAAAAAAATTAACCAAGCCACCCTCTTCCCTCCAAAGCCCCACCCTGCATGAGTGGAGTAACCACCTGAAATGATGGCAAGCTGTAATCAGTAATGCTGATATACTGTGAGTTTTGGAAAAAGATCAAGAAAAAGCAAATTTTGTGGTCGATTGGTCTCAAGAAATATTAAATCTAGAAATATCAAAAGGCTGATGGCCTCACAGGGGTGGGGCAATGCCTAAAAGGTATGACATTCCTATGCATTATTGAATACTATGCATGTTTGCTCATCCCTTTAAAAGAGTGAGAGCCATGCAACACAGAACGTTGCCACAAGTTGTGAAATTCCTGGAATGCAAAGAAAAAAAGAAAAAAGTTTCTCTCTAAATGAAACAAAACATGGGAAGTTGCTTCTTTTTGCTAAGTCACTGCTTTCTGTGGCTTTTTGATCCATTTCTGAAGGGATTGGCAGCTCAGTTGGTAATTAATAGTCTCTGGAAGAACACAGGCCTTTTGGAGTGTTTCGAACAGTCTCTCCGTTTTCACCTCTTCTCAGGATTTCTTTGAAGAGCCAAAGTCAAAGATGCATTTTCAAAACATGTCTCAACTCTGTGAGCTGCAGACAGAAAGATCTGGATGAGTTCCATTGCACAGGGGGTATTTCATGCTATACAGTGCTCAGACATGTACAAATGTGACTGAATGTCCTTTAGGTTTGGAATTATTTTGATTGTTTGGAGCTCAAGACATGTTGGATACCTCTCAGATAATACTTTCCAGGCCAGTGTTTTTTTTTTTTTCTTGTTTCAATTCTTAATGAAAAAGACGAAAAACTATACAGCCTTTGAATATAAATGTGTGAAATCTGAACTGTAATTTCAGGGCATTAAATTGCTGATTACAATATACCTCAGAAAAGAAAATTCTTTGTTTGCCACATTATTTTCAGTTTAGCAGGAACACTATATAGCCTTATCTATTTAAACAGAAGTAATTAATTACTTTTGCTTGACACTGTAGTAATTTAGGATTGAATTCTCTAAAGTTGTAGGCACTGGTCTGTCACTGCTCCCTGTGAGGTCTGGGATGAACTCACTGACTCCAGGGGTGGCAGAGTTGTAATGCTGCAGCTTTTCAGGGACTTTCCAAGATTTCTGTATTCTTAGATTTGGAATATGAATACCGTGCTGGGTATCCAGAATCCACAGAAAGTATCTCCTCAAGCAGATCAGAAATCACTGTAGGTACCACCTAGAGCCAGTGAAATTCCCTTTGGCTCATCTTGCTCTGCTAGGCCCCACAAATCTCCACAAAGTCTGCATCAGCTCTTTAGGGAAGATCCGTGGGAAACAAAGGGGGAAAGGTCTTCTGATGATCGTTGGCATAAGGGGAATTTCATTGGTAGCTAACTGAAAGTTGTTCCCAAGTTTTTGGAACATAGCCATAGCCGCGTGCAGTCATCTATTCAGCAAGTGGATATAAACAACCTGGAAACATATCAGTATTTTGCAAAAAATTTTGAGCGTTCTGAAAAGACTCATTAGGAACATTCCCATTTATAAACCCCCATCTACAGCACTATGATTTAATTGTACTTGCAGATTTAATTGTAGTTGCAAATAATTAAACAAATCCACAAAATGTTTGCATTACATTAATTTACTTCACTTGGCCTTGCAATGCTAGAACCATAATTACTTACATATTTCCCTTTACTATTTTCTAACCTCTTTTTGTAAATTGTCAATAAGCATTCTAGAGACAGTTGGATTAAAATAAAAATACCGAACATGTGTCTGATTAATATTTTAAGACCAGGAGGATCAAATCTAAAAATGTGGCTTTTTTTTCAGCAAGTTCAAATTAACTGATAAAGCTGTCCAGTGCGTATTTAGAAGCTCTTTTTAAACGTTGAATGATATAGTTTTCATATCTCCAAGTGCAGCCATCGATAGAGGAACTATAGAAGGAGAGGGCAGGTTTCAGCTCACACTGGTGGGGGGGCCATGGAGCAAACAGCAGGTGCAAATGTCCTTCCCCTGCTGCCCTGGACAGTGACGTGGGGCAGACAGCAACCCCAGAGCCAGGCTGGCAGTGATGGATGTAGGGTCCCTCCTCTCCTCCAACCAGCACAGCCCCTCCACGTCAGCCCAGGGCAATTCCCCACGGTAAGACAGCTCTTTTCCCTGAAGGGCTAGACAGGAATGGTGGCATGGAATCTCCTTAGCTGCTTCCTTGAAGTTCTGGTCAAGGTTGGTAATCACATGGATTGTGATTCAGCCCTCTGCACAGGGACAAGGTGAATTCAATGTTCGAAGTTGTGTTTTTTCACATTCTGTTTCAAAAACCAGAATTTAGTTCCACTTTCCCGGGAGTGTCTGCCCCCGTGTCCCTGTCGGTGTTAATGTGTGATACTAAAGTCTCCTTCCTAAAGAGTATCAGCAAAACTTCCTCCATTTTCCTATATTTCAGCTGTGCCATGTCTTCCTGCAGCCACAGGGAGGCTTGGGAAGAACAGACCCACTGGGTGACCAGCTCCTGCTAACATCAACCTCACTGCTGTAGGACCAGTGTTTCACTCACAGGAACTGGGGGGTTCTTCATTACCCGAAGCCCAATTCCTCCACGTTATAACACTTTTAAGAGGGATGTCGTGTTCCCCCCCAGGTGAGAGTGCATTTCAGTGAGGGGGAAACTCATTCTTATTCTTTCTGCTTCATTGATATAATGGGGTGTCATTAATCTTTGTAAGGTCTTTGGTGATTGTCATATGGGAGATAGTGTCCAAGTGACAATTATTAAATTAATTAGGACTAGCAGCATTATGTTAAAAAAAAAAAAAAAGGTAAGAAAAAACAACCTGAGTTGCCTCTGGAGTGGCTGTTTATTGGTTTTGTGAGTGGCACTGAAGGATCTGTACAGAGTAAGATCATGTCAGAGAACACAGGGATGATCTGAAAGGTAAAACTATCCTTTGCTGATAAACTTTTACTGCCATCAGTTGAGGAACAGTTCATTCTCTGCACTAAATTCAAAACCATAATCCCTTAGGGAAAAGGCTAGTGCATTAAGGACAGTGCATCCATCAAATGTACCACCCAGTCCCCTCAAGCTTTTTCTTTTTGGAATGGCAAGATTTATGGGATTTCTGCCACTTAGTACCTTACAAGAAAAAAAACAAAAAACAACTGTGTTAAAAAAAGACAAAACTGCCAAGTTTGGCACATGCCCTACCAGCTGTCCTGGCTTTTGACACAGCCACAAACCAAAGCCTCAAGAAAGAGCACTCCTAACTTTCTCCTGGTTAGGCCAGTCCTGGAGTCTTTCCCCTGGCAAAAATCAACATTTGACATCAGACAGGATTTACCTGGGTGAGGCCCCCAGTGTTTCCTCAGGGATTTTTAGGAGTATTTTTGAGTATTGTGGTCACATTGCTAATGGAGGGACAGCGAGAAAGGGCAATGGCACTGGTAAATCTCTGCTTGTCACTCGGGCAGTTAGGCTGCTGCAAACATTTTGGGCTCTGGAGGACTGAGGGGCAGCTCCTGAGACCTAAGGAACCTTCAAAACAGATTTAGATGCCACCCACAGCAACCCCCCTCATTGCAGTGTTACAGGACTTCAGGGAAAGCTACAATTATTGAAAGTATAGAGCTGGATTTTTTTTCACCAAAAATATTTTTGGACATTTTACTTGACTCTCTCTTTTTTTCCTTTTTTTGGTGTGTCTCTGAAATTGCATTTCACATATCTTAAGGGAAATCTTTGGTTGTCCAATCAGAATAGAAAAATAAAAGCATGCCTGGAATTTAACTGTATTTGCCAGCATAGTATCAGGCAGTAACGCCTTCATTATAGCAATCTGAGTACTTCCTGAATAATTCAGAAGTGCCAAACAGAAGACTTGTTGCTTGGATGTGCTAATGAAAATATCAAGGGAATTAATTAATAGTCAATTATATCAATTTTAGATTTGGACATTGATTATGACGCTAAAAGCAAAATCTACTTTCTTTACTATACATAATTCCTTACTTCTGAATGCTATAGCTCAGCTTAATAATTCCAGTTAAAAGTGGAGAAGAAATAGAAATTCAGATTATTTTTCACTATTTCTCCCTCCTTTCCAGTATGCTCAATGTTAATAAGATAAAAGGTGTGGTGGAAACATATATGTACATCTTATAAGTGTTGATGCAGATTTTGCTAGGATGAACTTCATAGTAATATGTTTGGGGAAAAGGTTTGAATTCAGAGGAGAATAAAAATGCAACATGGATGTGTATATATTTTCAAGTTTATTTCTAAACTGGAAAAAGAATTATTTGATATTATTTGATATTTAAATGGACCCTGTTTTTAAGGGAAGTTTAGGCTTTTTTTTTAGCACTCCACAAACCGAAAAGTTTATCTAGAAATGTCTTATTAAACTCCACATGTGTTTTAAAAAAAAAAAGAAAGAGACTATTTTCTGGTCTTTGGTGCTAAAGGAAAGCATTTCATTGAGATCAGTTTTTGCATGATTTGGCACGAGTTGTCTAGACTGGTTTATGAAAAATGACAGCTAGTAGGAAAGTAATTAAAAATGTATTTTGCTGAAAGCAAAAATATTTTTGGAATCTATAACAACCATCTTTAATTTGCCAACAATTTCCACAATTATTTTATATTAACTGGAGGATTTTGTATTCTAGAAAATATGTATATTGATACCTGAGCATTGATAGCTTTCTGGTTTGATCTTCTTGCAAACTCTGCTCTTGTAACACACTGGCAAGAGCTGAAAAAGGGATCAAATGGTACATTCAAATCTCTGTGGCACCCTTTATGAATTATTATGATTGGCAGTCGATGGGAATAGGACTCTCTTCCACGGATGAGATGTTTCAGTATTTTGGCTGGAGCTGAAGGAAGCTTTGCTTTACTTGGAGCTAATAGAGTTTTTCAGGTTTGAATGCAGTGAAGCCGGGTTCCCATTTAAACAAAAACAAAACCAGAAAAACCCAACAATGCAAAAGTCAGATAAATGTAAAAAAATCATAACATGAAATCAAAGCCAGGCATTATGATATGGGTTCTTCTTGAGTGATGAAGCAGCTGAATTCTTATTAGTGTTGTAGAGCCCTTGGCATATTGCTCAGGAAATTATTGGCAATATCAGAATAATTAGGTAACCTCTGTACTTCACTGAATCACTGTGCTGGTGAAACCTAGCAATCAGCCAAATGCAGGCAAAATCTTAATGTCACTTATTTCAGACAATGCTGAGGCGGGAGCAAGTACAGGGTATGGCTTTGCGCTGGGAGGTCAGCAAGTTAGAAACCAGAATGGAAATGTCTGAGCATCACCCAGCTTCAGACCTGCTCCTTGGTATTGTTTTCAACTGAATGCTCACGAACTGCACGGTAAGGTTTAGTCTCAAGAGGACACTATTTACTTTTTCAGGTGACAGTGGGAGAGTATGGGGCCCCAGGGTGGGCAGGTGGGGCAAGACCTTCCCCTGTGTTCAGCCAAGCCCAGTCCCTTCCCAAGAATGGCATAAGTAATTCATTTCAAAGGGTTTATGACATTGGCGTAAATTTGTCATTCTCACATTGTGTTTCTGATTTGGTGTTTTAGAGATGAGAAATCAAATCTGAAAGACAGCAGTGAATATATTATCGTTTATTTTAAAGCTGGAGATTAAGTTAAAGTATTAATAACGATAAACTGATGGCTGAAAACATGCTTGGTAGTCCATTGATCAGTACCTGTCATTCATTGCTGCCTGGTTTTCTCGGTGAGCACTTTATTTATCATGCTGTCACTCTCCCATCAAGGATCTAGTCTGGATCTGTGGTTAGCAGGCCAGAACTAGCTCTCCTATGAAGAAATTTAAATATCATTTCACCACGATAGGTATTGCTGAAAACTACAGAATAAGTAACTTTGTACATGGTATTTTCTAAGCTGTGTTCCAGTTTTGAGCAATACTGGAAACTCCCTGAACTTCTATGTTTAGATATAGGGAATTACAGTGAGTATGCAGCCCTCACTGCAGCAGGTACATTAATGCCCTCTCCTTCAGGCATAGGAAATTGTGGTTGGGATACCTGCAACAAACTCCTACAAAGTGCTTTGAAATTCCTCAGTGAAAAATGTCTCACTGTTGGATTGGCCAAGCCCGTGATAACTGCCCAGCTGTGCAGGAAAGGTTTTACCCACCCCTCATCCCACAGGGATGGTGCTGTGCACCACCATCTCCTCCATGGGGCTATAAGGACCTGGCTCCCCAGTTACGTCAATAAAGAAAGTTGCTGTGCAGAGTTACTAAAAAAAAATATAAAAGTTTAGAATGGTATGTCTACTTTTGACATTTCCCACTGACTGTCTCAGCTGTGTCTTTTCTTGTCCCTCCTCAGTTAGCCAGCCACCTTTTCCCTGCCATGGTGTGTCCCATCATGTGCCAGGGTCAGAAACCTTCAGTCTCCTCTCCCCTGTGATTCTGCCTGTGCTGCCTTGTGGGTTTTCACTGCTGCCTTATCTCAGAGCAGAATTTTCTCCTCAATTGATATGCATAGTCAGACATAGTTAATCCATGCTTATCTTATCCATACATCTAAATATCCCAGAGATTTAAGGAACACTGGTAATCAGTTTTATAAGGGACAGCAGACAACTCCCAAACTTTTTGCAAAGGTTTGGGGCTCAGATAAACTAGTGGGACCCCAAACTATGATGTCAGTGGCCTTGTGTCTGCACAGACTTGAAGAGAAAGTCCTGAAATCAGTGAAATGATTGCAGGTTCTCATGCATTTAACTGACAGATTGTGTCCTTGATACGCATGATTTTTCCTGTGGCTTTAACTAAATGTGCATAATAATTTATGCTGTCATTTAAATTTAAAAGAGAGACTTTCTGGGCAGCAGTATTTTGCCTGTTAATTCTTGTGAAGCATACCTCGAACAGCATTTTAATATGAATAGGTAAGTAATGCAGATCACAGTAAAACAAGCAGTGTATGATGTGTGAAGGACCAACCAAAAAAAGTCCTGGGTTTTACAAGAGCTGAAGTTTGTGAATGATTTTCCAGTGCAAAGCATATTGTACTAATCCAGTTTTGTGTGAAATGTTCTTAGGATAAGCTTCTATCAACTGACCCACCGTTTGTGTATGATATACACAGACAGGATATTAGTTATGGATTACAGACATCTCTGTACAAAGCATTTTGCTAAGTCCTGCCAATTGCCAGACTACGGCTATTGTTCTATATTGGCCTCCTTGGCTAAGCCTGTCTCTGGATTAGTCTGTGCCCCTCTTGGAGTGTCAGTTGTGCAGTGCAGAAGCTCAGATGACTGCACAGGTGTGCTCAGCAGAGGTGGGACAGCAGCTCTCATCAAGGGCAGCAGACATCACCCCTGTGCACCCAGACCTCTCAGTCACGGGCCACAGGCATTTGTCACAGCTGGGATTTCTATCTGATGCCGGAGGCAGTTGAAACACAGTCACTCAGAAGAGGTGGGGTTGCTGTTAGTTTTCCAGTGGGGATAAATCCGCAGGGTACCTGTCTTTCGCCGTCACCGCTGGGCAGTGCAGTTTGGAAACCTGGCGTGGCAGGAGAGGCAGATTGTCACCTTTACCTTACCCCAGACCCAGAGCAAGGAGGGGATGGGTGCAGAGTGGCAATGTGCTGGTGGCTCTGCAGCTCCTCCTGGGGCTGCTGGGCTCTGGTCACTGCAGAGCCACGGACAAGAAACAGATGTCGACAAGTGGAGTTTCTCCACCATCCCCAACCTTCGCGTTTCTTATTTCCCTGCTCCAGCTCCTCCCCGCCTCCCTCTCCTGCCTTATTGGAGTCATTAATGAGGGTGTAAGCCATCCCCTTACTAGACAGGCGTACATTTTGGGCTTGATGACCCTGATCCTCCTCATGCTCAGCCTATCTCCTTTCAATTGTTTCATCAGCGGCGTGACTGCCGGCTCACACCTGACAAGTGACAAGTCTCAGGCTCCTGCTGACTAGATAATCAAAGTCTTGTCAGAGCTGTCAATACCCTGCAGATAGGAGAGGACAAAGAGAGGAAAGGTTTCTACAGAAACCACTGCCTTCAAAAAATACTGTCGATTCTTCTTACAGAAATCACCTGTTTGTTTCAAAACATTATTTATTACTGAAAATACGGTCTCTGCAGAACGAGCATGTAAGCAGAATAATGACAGCGGCCGTTAATGACACAGCCCTCCAAAACTGCCAGCCCCAATGTTTTGTTGGGAATTGTTTTGAATTCCTGACTAAAGGGAAAATATTAATATTCAGCCATTTCAGTCATTTAACCTTCCTGAAGAATTTAAGGGGGATCATTTCAAGCACAACCATAATTATCGTTTGATAAAAAACACATTTTTTTTAAAGCAGAGAAGGCACAAGTATGTTCTAGTATAATATTGCAGACCAAGGTTATTTATGATCTCTTCCAATTTTGGCACATTTTCAAATGCAGATTTGATTTAAAATGTTAATTAAAGCGCAGGGCCAATTTTTTCCCTTATTTACAGAACTCTAAATCTGCAATCTACTGAAGCTGATGAATTTCATCTGGTTTTCACTAGCACAAGAAAGTGTCATATTTGACACACAGTTATTTGGATATTCTAACGTATTTACAGTCAAAGTATGTGTTAATGTTTTGAGACTTTGGGACAGACAGATGTTCTGAATGTGACGGATTCAAGAGAATTTTTTTAAACTTTGTGTATCAAAAAATAAAAGTTTTATTTGAAAGATAGCTATGTCTAGAAAATCAAACAACATTGCTTTTTGCAGCTGAAACTCCTTTAAAATAATATTGGAGGTGAAGTTTCCAAAGACCTAGTGACTATTTAATGTATACCATTTACTTAGCACCAGAAATAAAGTAGTGTGTCTGGCTTGCTGCTGAGAGAAAGACATACAGCATTTCTTGCCTCGGAAAAAGAAGTCTTTAAAGCAGAGTTTTCATCAGCACTTTTCATGTGCTCGCCTTCAGTGCCACTTCCAGATAACTCATGGTATGAAAGAAGCACCACCGTTCAGTCACTCCCCAAGCCCTGCGTGCGGCACAGTCCTTTCCTCTGCTTTCATGCCTATTTCTTTTATTAGGAATGGCTTTGTTAGACACAAGCCGTTTTCCGTCTGAGCCGTGTTCAGCTGTCAAGCGCCGGCTGCCTTTAGCTGCTCGTGTCAGCAGGCAGCAGAAGGCGGCAGGAAGGGCTGGGAGCCGGAGCCCGTCAGGTGCGCGGTGTGCTGCCAGGGCTGTGCCGGGTTCGCTGGGGCACGGCACAGCCCGGGCAGGGAGCGCCCCACCACCCCCAAACTGCGGCACCGGGGACGCGGAGGGAGGCAGGCGTGGCGCTGGTACC
Organism: Melanocharis versteri; assembly: GCA_013397845.1. Lineage (NCBI taxonomy): Eukaryota > Metazoa > Chordata > Aves > Passeriformes > Melanocharitidae > Melanocharis > Melanocharis versteri. The sequence continues at coordinate 305,586 of VZTG01008972.1, read as the reverse complement.
AGGAGCACTCATCCCCAGGGGCTGCCAGCCTGCTCAGTGTCCCCACCGGGGCTGCGCTAGGGAGAGGGGCTCCTGAGAGCCCCTGGAGATGCTGCAGCGCTCGCTGCTGCTCTGCAGTGTTCGTGGGGAACACCAGCGCTGGGGGCGGCTGCCTGCGGGCCGGTTCCCACTGCTGCGGTGGGTGGAGAACAGCAGGAGCCGTCCGGGAACCCAGCTGTGCTGGGCAGCTCTGGGGACACGGAGGGGATCGGCAGCTGGGAGGCCCTGGGACACTGTCCCCACCCTTGCCACGTCGCTGTTGGCTCCTCCTGGCAGCAGCAGCTGCCGGCAGAGCTCAGAGGAAGTTTTTGGAGAGAAAGTTTCTTCTTTTTTTTTTTTTTTTTTTTTCCATCAGAAAATGCCGATTCGTCAAAAGCAAAACATTTCACAAAAACATCTGGCTTTCAATGAATCTTCCCAGAGAACCTAGCCTGCTAAGCAGATTTTCATTGTAAATCTGTCTGGTTCCCTGCCAGGTCACCTGCGTGGCTCCGTGGCTGCCTGCCAGCGCTTGCGGCTCGAAGGTAGCCACACCAGAAACCTGCCCCGCATCCCAGACCTCGGCTCTCTGGATTTACATCTGCACTGGAACATCCCAGCCCTGAACACAAGGAGAAATCCCAGACAGACCCTCAGGCTTCCAGCAGGCATAGCCCTGGGCAGCTCTGATGGATTTCCATTCTGTGAAAAGTTCAGGCAGGAGAGAAGGGGGAGGAAAACAATGGAGGAGGGGGGATTAAATAAAATATTGATCTGAATTTGAATGGAAAATGATTTCAAAATGCTCACGTTTTCTGCAGACCACAAATTCCCAAATTCCAGTAGAAATAAGCCAGTGAGGCTCAGAGGTAGAGATGTGGGATTTGGGAAGCCAGCTGGATGCTTCCAGGTTAAGTATGTTTATGTATATCATATGGAAGCAATCTTATTTTTGTGACAGATGTATATTTATCCACAAAGCAAGTATAAGTTATATCACTGGACTTAAGCATTTATTTCACTAGTATTTTTTAAAGTAAATTAAAATTATCATATATGCCAGCTTGTAAAAAATTCTTCTTTTCTATATAATTCTTGAACCTAAGAAATACCTTTCAAGTAATCTAATTTTTGTGTTTATTTAGCATACTATGCATGTCCTGTTAATCCTGATTAAATACATAATTAGGTGTATTTAAAGTACTTAATTTAAAGTATTAGTGCTTATTTAGACAATAGTTTTCTTATTAAGGGTTAGTTTATTTGTTAATCAAATGTCACTTAAAATGTAGAGTGGGTGGGAAAGAGTAATTGTATGATTTACTTGAAAGAAAGCTGTAGACAAAGTAGGTGGCAGAGGGTAAACAAGGAGCTGTTTGAATGAAGATCACTATTATGTGCATGTTTCTAATTTTATCCATGTGCCTCAAGCAAAGAAATGGAAAGGAAGGGAGAAGATCGAAGGCTGCAGGCCGGGCTGGGTTGGACTGCCCAGCAGCGCTCAGCTGTGTGCCGGGAATTTTCAATTCCCTTAATTTTTCTGAAGCAAAGTTTTCCCTGTGTAACTGGTGGAAGCCTTTTGTTAAAGTTGCTATATCTAGAGATAAGGTGATGCGTTCTTTGTTGGTGCGACACGGCCACTTGCACCACGTTTGTCACTGTGCCCTCCCTAGGTGTGGCTGGAGGGAACGGGGTGAGAGAGCTGGTGTTTAACTCTGCTCAGGTCTGGGCTCCCTGGCTCTGTGGCAGGCTGGTCACACCGCCTGCTCTTGGACAGGCAGTACTAGGGATGCCTACTAGATAGAAAAGTTTGAAAAGGTCTTTTTCCAGAATGTTTGAAGTTTTGAGGCTGATCTTTGTTCCAGGTTTGGCAAATACTCTCATTTGTGTTCTGCTGATTGTTTTCAGGTTTGATCATAAGGTAAAATGCCAGCTGCATTAAAAATTGTATCAGAATGGATTAAATTGTCTGCAACTTGCCTCAATGAAGAAATATTCCTGTTTAACGTGGTCTGTCTCTGATGCCTTTGTTTATGGTAGTGTGACAAGCAGCCCTTCCCTTGGCATGGCTTTGCTGCTTTCCCTTTCTTTCCTACACTTCAGACGGTGAGAAAAGTCCCGGCTGACTGGCAGAAGCAGAAGCTGATGAAGTCTCAGCTCCTCTGAAAGGTGGGAGTTGCACAGCAGCGAATGGAGCTGCAGTCACATTCCCCAGCCCCACAGGCTGCCTCTGTGCTCTGGGGGATGCTCAGCGCTCCTCTTGCTTCCCGGTGGGATGGTGAAGTGAAGAGATGGGTATGTCTCCTGTCACTTGTTAATTAATGGATTCTCGGCATCATCCGAGAGCTAAACAGCCCATTTCCAAATCCAGAATTCTCAAATTGCATTTGCAACATGCTGAGACATCTCTCTGGCAGCACATGGGGTCCTGACATCCAGGGGGTTTTGGGACTTCTGAAGCTTCCCCTATCTTTAATTTGTCCTGCGTGGAAAAGGCACGGGGTAATGACAGATGTGAGGATGATAAGGCACTGATGCACAGAATTATTCAGAGGTAAAGTTAGTAATTTATTTTGTCTTTAGGAATTCCCTTTGTGGACTGCTTGGTGATTGTGGAACTCTTACAAAATCAGAAATATTCAGCTAAGTTTATATTTCCTTCTGGAAGAAGGTTATAACATTTTTGAAATTTGATCTATAGCATGTACACTTGCTGCTTGTAAATCTGGTAGTTAGCATGTCAAAAACCCTTTTATCGGTTATTTCAAGGTTATAGCCAGAACTGAGTGGGGCTCCAATAACATTCTGGGGAGGTTTGTACTGAAATCTCTTTCCAAGAAGTATCTGGGCTATCTGCAGGTTGTGTGAAGAATGCCAGGCACTGCACTGTGCCAAAACATGATAATGGACACGCTCCCATGGAGGCTGCTGTGGCAGAGGCTTTCTATTTCTTCCTCTGAGGGAAGATAAGCAATCTTAAAGCCCTGTGTTTTGACATGCAGAAGAAATGTATTTTTGTGGAAGCATCATGACAGTTACATACAGAATGTTACTGGTCTGTAAGGGCAGAAATGGGAACGCTGAGGTTGTGCATCAGTGCTGTCTTGTGTGGAGTAGGTTGTTGCCTTCTCTGGGTTGAGAAAAATATGTATCCTCTAAGTAACATTGCTGGTGTGTCTTGTGTGACTGCTTCAGCTCATCTGGGGTGGTACAGCCCCTAAATTAATAATTCACAGTTGATTTAGACTCTTTTTCGTTAACTGTATTCAAAGCTCATATATTGAAGAAATAAGCAATTATTGAGTAAGTATTTATTTCCCTTTTCCATGTCAAGAATCCTGCCCTGATGCAGAACCAGTGGGAGCAGTGCAGCTCGTTCTGGATCATTATGGGTTTTTCTGGACTCCTGGTGGTCTCTAACCCACTTCTTCATGTCTTGGGGTGCTCCAACCCCTGTGGTCCCCTCCCATCACAGAAATTCTTCCTGCTGCTTTGAAGTGTTTGCCAGGTACTGTACAGAGATGAAAATTGGGGCAGTACTCACAAAGATTTTGGAATTGAGTGTATTGTAGGCGTTTGTACTGGCGGTACTCAAAAGTTTCTTAATTGCATTAACTCATGCTCCTGGACTGCTATGCCCAATACTCCCTGGCAGAGTCCACCTGTCTTTCACTCTGTGTCTCTTCGGACTGTTTGTATAGGTTAGTAGGATGAATTTATCCATGAAAAATGAGAATGAGTGAAAAACACTAAGGCTTCAAGGTCTTGAAAGTTTGGGTTTTGTTATATTCAAAATTAAAAACTGATATTGTCATGGTGGTGCGTTGTTGTTGTTAGAAGTAGTAGTAGTAGTATCTTGAAAAGGAGGAATGGAGTGAGGAAAGTCCAAAACTGGCAAGGAGCAGAACTAGCTTCAGGTTCTCATCCTGATGGGATTAGGGCCTCTTATTTCTTGCACTTGTTGCTACCACCAGGCTGTAACCCCTCCTTCTCCCTCTCATCTCTGAGCCCCTGTCCCTAAGGACACTGACATTTGTGCATGAAACACTTGTGTTGTATTACACTGCACTTTTCAATGGAGAAATTTCACTGAAGAGTTCTCACAATCAGCTTTTGATTTACAATTTTTTTTTTGTCATTTCTTTCCGTATCCCAAAATATTATCTAGGCAGGACTTTGGGTCATGACTCCTTGCAGAATTCATATTTAATATTTCCCTAATATAGAATCTAAATTATTTTTGATAATCTATGTAAAGATTATGTATAATACAATTAATTGATATAAGTGGTTTCAATTCTCCTTAATATGACAAATCTCTAGTGTGAAATATTCTTAGTTAATGATCAACATAAAATAGATAGAGTTCATTTTTAATGCAAGTACAAGATTTGAATTAATTTGTAGTTACAGCAGAGTTATTAAACTGTATGATATACACACACATACATTTCCTTCTTTTGTTTTTAAAGCTTTTCACGTTGAGCAGATATGATGATGGTGTTGGGAACTTCCTCTCTAAATTCTTTTGCTTTCCCATACTGTACTACTAGCAGACATTTATTTAGGGTTCCTCTACAATATACTGATACTTCTTTGTGCTAATACTCTTATAACTGACATGCATTTTGGTTTGCAGTGACTTGTGTTTCTAGTTTGTCATGATTTAACCCCAGACAGCATCTAAGCCCTACACAGGTGCTCACTCACTGCCCTCTCGATGGGATGGATAAGAGAACCAGAGAAAACCTGTGTGCTGAGAACAGCTTAATAATTGAAGTAAAATAATAACAATGATGACGATGACAACAATAATACTAAATTATAATGAAAAAGAAAATAAAAAGAGAGAGATAACTAAAACCCAAGAAAAACAAGTGATGCAGATAAAAGGCACCTGCTCACCACCCACCAAGGGATGCCCAGCCTGTTCCCAAGCAGGGGACCCTGGCCAGCTTTCCCCCCAGTTTTTGTGGTGAGCATGATGCCATGTGGTATGGGACATCCTTTTGGCCAGCTGGGGCCTGCTGTCCTGGCTGCATCCCCTCCCAGCTTCGCATGCCCCCAGCCTCGTCGCTAGCAGGGCAGAACGAGCTGCTCAGCACAGCTGAAACATCAGCGTGCTGCCATCACTGTTCTCCCCCCAAACCAAACCACAGCACTGGAGCGGCTACTGGGAAGGCATGAACTCTTCTGCAGCTGAAGCCAGGACAGAGATAACACACCAAGGTGTGCACGTGTGAGCCACGGGCCCAGATTCCAGCTGCCACAGAAGCACTCCTGGCTCTGGGACTGCAGGCTGCCCGTGGCAGCTCGGGGTGGCTGTGCTGGTCCACGGGCAGAGCGCAGCACGCGTGGCAGGTTTGCACACACTAATCTACTTTCAGCAGAGCACTAATGCAAGCAAAAGAGAGCACACAAGAGTACTGGTGAGGGATTAGCATAAAACTATGTACATTATCATGGTCTCACTTTCTTAGATTTAACGTGAGTGATGTCCTTTAATATTGCTATTAAATTTATAGCAGTGAGATAAGCATCAAATTTTCCTACAATTGCATTAAAGATGGGGAAAAATATTGGGAGAAGTGCCAAATGGAATCTGAATGTTGCTTAAAAGACACGTGGGATGGAAGAAGCAAGTTGCAGGGAACATCTGTTTCTGCTGGACCTTGTCACTTTTCTGTCAGTTGTAACACTGAGTTAATCAGATTCCTTTAAAAACTGTTGTGTTTAAAATGCAGCACAGATCAAAAATAACTATCCAATGTGCTGGAGTCTGTACATGTTATGGAATCATTTAAAAATGAGGACAGAACTTGGTGTAAATGTATCCCCTTGTATTTTCCCCCAGTACAGAGAATTAGTGAGAGCTGGAGGGATTTAAAGTGGTTTAATCCTCACTGTTCTTTGTGTTCTCACTGTTTTACAGGTCAGTGAGCTGCAACATTTGTGTTGTGTATAAAAATACATATTTTAAGGTATTGGCTAGCTACCAAAATTTGTCCAAAGAATGCAATTGAAAAATTTCTTTAGTCATAAATGCCTTGTTTGGTTTATTTAGATCCAGTGTCTTCTACCCAGGGTGTATCCTCTTGCTGCCTTGTTTTCTGATGGGACAAGTCACTCCAGGATGTACTGGGGGAGCAACAAGGACTTCTGTCTTCTCTTGAGAGGATCAACACATATCCTCTACTATAAATTTCCTAAAGATTTTCTGAGAGAAGTATTTTTTTCTGTCATGGTATATTTTGATTCTTCGATTTCCAAAATATATTTTTAAATTATTATTATTATTTTGTTCCTTAAGGAAAGGAAATATCTCCTTGAAACATTTTCCGCAGAACAAATGTGAATTTTTCTGAAAACACTTTGATGGCTAACATTAGACCTGTGGTACCATAAAATCTTTTTTAATATTAAAGGAATCGTGACAGTAAGTAAAGATTGATTTATTTTTTTTTCTGGGGCATGAATTTTAAGGTAGATGTAACAAGGAATTTAATAGTTTGCTGTATCTCTCTTCATATTCTCTCAACAAATTATTATCTCTGTTTATTATTGTAATATTCAAAAGTACAATAAAAATATATATGGTATTGTTGATGGAAAGCTTAAGTTAATATCTTAAAAAAGTATTTTGGGAGGTGCAGGGTCTTTGGGCTGCAGTTGCAATTATGCCAATTAATGCTGTGATGTTGCTAAATCTCACAAGCTGCAAGGCACCATTATTTGAGCAAGGGACCTCCAAAGAAACTCATCGCACTTTGTGTAGTGGTGCTGGTAAATCAGTGGGCAATATTCTCCTCTTTGAGTCAGCACAGGCCAAATGCCCAGTGTGGTGCTGGGAGAGGACAGTATTGCTGGAAAAACCATGCTAAGATGTCTGTAAGTCAAAAATTTGAGGTCATGATTATCTGCAGCTCACACACCTCATTGCATTATTTTTGCAGGACAGGGGTGTGAATCCTGGTGTGCTGGCTAAACTCCAGTTGGAGCAATTATGTTTTATGCCTGAAATTCCCCTGTAGTTCCAGCTCGATATGTTTCCCATCTTGGTTTGTATGTTGCTGGGTAGTGTTAAGCAGCTGACATTTTTAACTCTACGAATTGCTGCATTCTCCATGTGAGTCTTGTCTGTGATCATAGGCCAGCACTTTTCAAAAGACTCGGAGTGAAACCTTTTGTGCAAGAAAAAGTTGATACAGACATCGTGGAAAAACTCCAGAAGTTTTGTGTAACTGTGTGATGTGTAAGTTGTGTAACCTTTGTCTTTGCACTCCTCCCTGCTGTCCCATTCGGATCTGTAACCCTCATGAGGAACTCCCAACCACCCGAGAGACATGGATGTGGCCCAGAGGAAAGCTTGAGCTATGGGAATTTTGGTGGCAGCTTTTAAGAGACTCCCTTGGGAAAGTGCAGTAGCCCAGGAGCAAGCTGGCAGTGCCAAGCACTGCTGAGGTCTCTCACCGTCATGCCTGGCCAATTCCCCAGGCTGTGCTTTGCATGGATCCTGCACACCTTCCCAGGAGCTGGGGCAGTGCCAAACCCCAGCCCCTGGCGGGGTGCAGAGTGCTCAGGAGAGACCCTGGTGCAGATAAAGCTCTACACCACAGTGCCAGTGCCAGCCCGTGCCCTTCCCATCAGCTGCAGGAAACATCGGATAGCCAACCCCCATGGCCCGGCTGCCAGGTCTGTGTCAGGACATGGACCCCCATGGCCCGGCTGCCTGGTCTGTGTCACAAAATGCAGCCACCACTGCCCAGCTGGGGGTCTGTGCCAGGATGTGTGACCCCCATGGCCTGGCTGCCAGGTCTGTGTCAGGATGTGTGACCCCATGGCCTGTCTGCCAGGTCTGTGTCACAAAATGCAGCCACCACTGCCCAGCTGGGGGCTCTGTGTCAGGATATGTGACCCCCATGGCTTGGCTGCAGGTCTGTGTCACAAAATGCAGCCTCCACTGCCTAGCTGGGGGCCTGTGCCAGGATGTGTGACCCCATGGCCTGTCTGCCAGGTCTGTG